>JALIZH010014133.1:0-12036 GCA_030522465.1 Rhipicephalus appendiculatus | reverse complement strand
GGAATAAAACTTTCTTCGCACAGCAGGCTTTTAACTGAACATAGACAGTGGGGATGGGGAGGGGAGGAACAAACACACATCGACATTACAGTCCCTATATGTTCCTGTTCTGTAATCGTGTTTTCCTTCCGCAGTTTAAGATTTCCGCAGTTTAAGATGCTCGTACTCTTTTTCTGCCTGCTGGCAACACGTAGCACGCGATGCGAACAGGTAGAAAGAGAGTGTTCCGCACTCGCCGTCATGGCAACTTCGGAGCTTCCACGTAATGCACATATATACCCCATAAAAGGGACGGAGCTCGGTAGAGCATCGGATGCGTTATTCGAAGGTCGCAGGCTCGGTCCCTGCCCGCGGCAAGCTATCTTTTCGTCCGCTTTTCTTTCTTCACATTTACGTTAGATTTACTACTAATAACATCCCGCATACTTTCCTTGGCATCACTGTCCGTTAGTTCTCATTGTTAACTGCCGCTGATTCGTGGGCTGTTTCTCTCAGGTGGGCCTACCTTGAGGTCGAGTCGAGTCCAAACGCAACGGATGAAGTCCAGGCGTACGCCGCCGGCGCCCTAGAAGCGTATCTGACGCGCTACCTTATGGAGGCCCAGTGGGAGAACATGTTCGCCCACTACTGCGACAACCAGAAGGAGTATTGCGCGAAACTGTTCGACTTCCTGCAGAAAAATCTCGAGTACTCGTACATGAATGAAAAACGTTTGAGAGCCAGCGACCCGTACTGGAACATGGTAAGTAAGTCATGTCGTTTGAACAGAAATGACGCCTCGCGTTATAAAAACTTACCGGGTCTACCACGCATTCGCCTGAGAAAACTCGAACACGAATGCCATCTTCTTTTTTTTTTCTGAGTAGGTCAGTAGGTCGTGGCCCGCCCCTTTGCGATATATTTCCGCACCTAATGTGTTTTTGCACTGCCTCCACGATCGGAGGCATTCACGCTTTTTGCACCTCACCTGATTTTGCACGGCCTCCGTGATCGGCCATGCAAAGTGACGGTGGCATGTCATGACGTCACCATGTGACGTCACGTTACGTCGTAGTGTCACCTAACTATAACAAGTGATGTCAATCAATTACAATGAAACGAAATTTAGTGATAAGTGACGTCATAATGACATCATATGGGGACGTGCTCATGTTGTGACGATTTTTTGCGTCACTCGTGTTGACTACGATACCGCGGGACGCCGACGGTCACTTTTTCGCGTTTCATGAAGCATCCATGGCTTGCGCCTCAATAACCGTAACTAAAAAGCCTCACGTTTACTGTGAACATAAGTGTCTGGGTCAGGAATGCTTCGCCGGCACGAGAAAGCAGTTGTCTGGAACATAATAGTTGTCTACAACATACTGGTGTCTACGCATTCAACGTAGACAACGTTCAGCCGGGCAGTCAAGAAAAGCAACGCGCTCATGAAAATCGTAAGCAAATCGGGCGTAAGGCTCGTTTTTTCAGCTCCCCGTAAGCTCAGCCGCTTTTGCACCCAAGGAAATGCTGAAGAATTGAGGAAACGCATATGTGTCAAGAAACAGAGGTCACAATACGTCGAATGCGTAGACCCCGTATAATGCGATATTCCTGTGTCGTGTGGCCGTTCTTACACGGGACAAACCAGGCGCTGCTTGAACGACCATCTTAGAGAACATGCGTGCAATACCAGGTCCTCAAGAAGCAGCACCTTGGCAGCACGCTGTTCTTCGTGCGGCTGCGCTGCACTCTTCAAGGAATATGAGGCCATCTGAAGATATGGAAATTGGAGAAGCATTTGAGATCAAGAAAAAACGGAACGCCTGTGTTAACGAGCCCTCAATCGCTCTCCAAAAAAAGCAGATAATGTTTTTGTGAAGTTAAATTCTTATATGTTGACTCGTGGTGCACATGCATTTCAGCTCTACGACGGTGTGACAGTGCATGTATTTTTTTTTAGTTTTAATTCCTGGAATATATTTTCATCGCAATTAACTTGCGCTCAGTTATTCGTCAGCTCTGGTGTTTTCTGTTCCGACAGTCTTAGTCCCATTTCCGCGCTGTTCACTTGCAGCCCCCCTTTATGTTTCTTTCGACTACCTCACGTAAAGTCTAATGCTTCAATAGCAGCGGTTTCTTCCTCGACAAACAACGACGAAAATTCCCACCGCACCATTTCGAGTGGTGACATTGATCATGCCATCGGCAGTAAAATTATGTATTCTCGAAATTAGCAGGTAGCATAATCGGTACTGCACAGTAGCGTAGCCAGAAATTTTTTTCGGGGGGGGGTTTGAACCCCCCCCAACCCCCCCCCCCTCCCTTGGCTACGCCACTGGTACTGCACAGTGCCACGCCCCATAAAACCAGTGCCCGGTGTCGGATTGTGTAATGTGGTGTCGTCTGTCCGAAATCACTACAGAAATAGTTCAAATGACACAAAATTGTTTCTGATCAAAAAGTCATAAACGGGCGGCGTGCCGGAGCCGGCGTTTCGGCAGTCGGACTTCTGTTCTTGGGGCCTGCTGCTGCTTTCCCTGTTGCACCCTTAAAGAGGCCCTGCGACACTTTTTGAGCATGGTCAGAAAACGCTGCCGATTCGGTAGTCGAGGCTCCCGAGAACACGCGAATCGAAAATTATAGCACAGCACGCGGCCTAGAAATTACGCTAAATTCTCACAAAATCAGCCAAAATTCGCTTTCTCTTCTATCGAAAAATGACGCTACATACTCAAAAATCACTGCGTCACTGGCCCAAGTATCACGCCATTGGCTGATCTGAGCATAGCGCGCTCGGGAGTTACTTGGGCCGCCGCGGGAGGCCGCGACATGTCCGCGCGGGCGCGCGCGATCAGACTGAAAAGCCACGCGTTGGAAGAAAAAAATAACACAGAAAAAGTGCTCAAGTTCACGAGGCGCGCGTGACGTACCTTCTACGCTTCTATCAGGTATTGTTGGTGAGGAGACCAGATCGATGAAGCATATTGCAGCTGTGGGAGTGCAAACGTTTGATAAGCGTGTTGTCCAATCGTAGATGGGGATACAGATAAAGACGGAAGAATTCCAGCATTTTATCAGCTTTCGCGCATATCTTCTCGATGTGAGTACACCAGACAAAATTAGTACCAAGATAAACGCCAAGATATTTTTCAGCAGATGAACAGGGAATTGCAGCTGAACAGATTGACCAAGGAAAGTTAAGAACAGATTTCCTACGGGAGAGAGAAAGTACGCAGCACTTAGATGTTTTAAGTGTCATTTGCCAATGGTCACACTACTTATTTGCGGGGTCAAGGTCGTTTTTTAAAATCACGTGTCTGGTTGGGTTTGATTACTGAAGTGGACTATCAGATATCTTGCTGTCGACTTAAGAAACGGGAAAACTGGAGCAGTTCCAGCGACCAAATTTAATGATTTTTCTCATTATAATTTTTGGTCAGAATTTCTAAATGGAAGTCATACAATCATTTTTGCAGATTTTACAAATCAGGCCATTAGAAATTTGAACGAGGAGGAACAGACGAGTGCTCGTGAGGGAAAAAATTCTGGCAGCTTCGCACTATAGTAGAGCCAAGCCTGAAGGAAGAGCGGAGCTGAGTGGCTTTCTTGTTTCTCTTTATTTTTTTTGTTCTTTCTTCTCGTTCTTTCTCTTCCACTCTGTTTCTCGTATCCCATTTCTCTTCCTGTGTTTTTCTGGTTCTTTTTTGTTTCTTCCCTTCCTTACGCTCTGTATTTCTTTATTTATTGCTTCGGCTGTCTGTCCAGCCCTTTCTTTCTCTCTCTCTGTTTCTTTTTCTTTCTTCCTTTGTTTCTCTCTACTTCTCTTTCTCTTTCTGTCTTCCTTTCTGTTTTCTCTATCTCTTTCTCGTGTCTATTTCTTTGTATTTATATTTTTACGTTTTTCTCACTCTTTGTGATGTTAATGTCTCTATACTGTTTCTTTGTCTCTATTTTAGCGTTTATATTTCTTCCTCTCGCTTCTTTTTGTCTGTTTATTTTATGCTTTCTGATTTTTTATATTTCTCTCTTTCTGTTGCTTTCTTTCGCTCTCTATATTTTACCGTTCCCTTTCTGTCTGTCTCTTTCTTTCTCTTTCACTTAAGAAGGGGAATATTTAAGAGCTCGTAAACACAACGTTAATAAGAATTAATAGAGAAGAAAGCTGAGGAAAGCATAGCGCATCTTATTAGTAGGTGTTGTGATGAAAATGTCAAGAAAGTAAAGTGGCCGAGAAGAAAATTTCCACCGGAACGAAGCAAACCTGCGACCTTAGAATAACGTATCCCATGCTCTACAATTTCAGCTACATCGGCGGTCATACCCCCTCCACTTTATGGGGTATACAGGGCGTCCCAGATATCAGGCAGCGCGATTTAAAAAAAGAGAAACGTCATTACGCGGACCGCACCTTGTGCATATTGTTCCCAGTGTACTGTAGTTGCCGCTACTGAATTTTTTCGTTAATGAGGTTTAGTTAATTAGTCCCAATTACGTTTCAAACTCGGCAAATCGTCACCTAATGATTAAAATCTCAGCAAGGCATGTCTAGGCATTTTAAAACAACATCTTGCCCTATTTTCATTAGCTTGCTAATTACGTGCTCGCTTTTTTTTTTTGGTTATTAGAGAAAGCCCGCGAAATGTGAAAAGTAACACGGGACTAGCCTGCAGCGCGCATTAGTAGACGCTCACTGTTTCAAGAAAAAATGTATGTATCACCCTGTCTATAAATTCGTCCGGCAGAAGGAACGCGTTGCTTTAGGTCTTCAGTCGGCAATAATCTGAACAGGGCCGCGACCGCGTTATCGATAAGAACAGTCGGCCGTGAGATATGGATAATGATAGTGGCGCAAAATCGAGTTCCAGGAATCCCTGCAAAACAGCGACGCATGTTGCCGACACTCGTCTTGTACCCTTGACAAAGTGCGGAACGCTGTCTCTGGCAACCGAGAAAAGGAAAAGCGGTTGCTTGCAGTAAGCTTATTTGGGGGCGACGCTTTCTTTTGCGGGTGGGAAGCCTAGTGGTGTGCTATTTCCCGCGGGATTTCTTTATCGACCGCAAGAAATGAGCACGTAATTAATACCTTGTTGAAAACAGCGCAGTTAGATGTCATTAGAGCCTGTCTGCATATGCCTCATTGAAATGTTCATAATTAGCTGAGCACCTGTCCGAGAGAGAAAGAAAGAGAAAATTTGCTCAAGGTCATGAGGCGTGCGTGACGTACCCTTCTTCTCCCGCGCAGTCCCTCCCTGCTTTGCTTCCAGCGCTTTCGTCGAGACGAGATACGAGAGAAAGCAATTGCAGCACCGATAAATCTTTGTGAGTCCGCTCGTATGGACGGATTTTAAATTTTGGGGTGGTAAATTCGCGAGGCACTAAGCTCCTTCTGCGAATCCATTCCATGGCTACTTGGAAAAAATTTGCAGGGCCCCTTTAAGGCATCCAGTCTGCCAGAACGAGACCCTCGCTATGAATTGACGAAAGAAGGGGAACATTGAAGGTCTCGTTTTTTTTTTTTTTTTTTGTTAAACACAACGTTGATCGGAATAGACAGAGAAGAAAGCCAAGGAAACGTATAAGGGATCTTATTTGCTAGGAATTATGATGTATACATGAAGAAAGCATAGCGGACGAAAAGACAATTTGCCACTGGCAGGAACCGAAGCTGCAACCTTCAAATAACGCGTCTTATGCTCTACCCACTGTACAACACCGGCGGTCATCCCCTCATCCATTTTATGGGGTGTACGCTCGTGTATGCACATTTAAACTCTCTTTTTATATTTCTCTCTATGTTCTCTCTCTCTTCTTTCTGTATGTATTTTTTCTCTCTCTCTCGTGTATCTCACGTGCTCCACTTCTACGAGAGGAGTTTTCGTTTAACGCTCGAACCGGCTGCACTCGGTTGTAGGGGTCGCCCACTTCTGTGGCACATACCCACCTGAGGAGTTTTCCACGACGGAGCACAAGTTGGCAATAGCTTAAACAACTTCTGCGTTCAAACTGTTCAAACTGCAAGAGTGGCAATCACAGAGAAGCTTGCTTATTGGAGTTACATCAGCAGTCATCTGGTGAATGGTCACTCGTACAATAGTGTTCGAAAACACAAGGACAAACAAAGAACGTAGACGTGACAGGTGCTGTCACGTGTACTTTTTCTAAGCTATCACCTATTCTAGCAATATTCACTGAGTCACCATATAGCTTTACCTAACCACCCGACATGCTTCTATGTTATATGATTATTACGATGTAAACAAAAAAGTTGATGTGCGAAGTGGCGCTTCCCATTCGGCACCAATTGAAACCGTGGCCAGCCACGATGCATGCGCAGCAGACTGCGCGATTGAGCCATTCGGATTGCTGTGCATTGTTTGATGTTAGTTTCTATATTATTCCGCATATTATTCTGCATATTATTAGGCATCCCCGCTTTATTCTATGATTACTGCGGTGCTAAAAAAAAGTTGATGTGCGAAGTGGCGCTGCCTTCTCGGCAACTATTGAAACCATGGCCAGCCGCACCGCATGCGCTGCAGACTGCAGCGCGCGAGCACGAAGCACTATCGTGCTGGCTAACTACTGTTTGCAGCGGAACGAGTTGCGTGCAAGACTTCATCGTTGCTGTAGACCAAAAAATTCATAAACATGTGTGGCATCGTGTTTTCAGCGCTACCACTTCGGGACTAAGTGCTCCGACTGATACGCTTTCTCTTCCACTAAAGAAGCTGCCGTAAAAATTGGGTCTCGAATAAGGAGGCGGCCCTCTTGGGTGCACAGTGCACTTGCTGAAAATAAACGTTTATGCTCTCCCTCTCTCAACACTATTAGGTTGAATACGGCTGGGGCTATTTTTAAAGACGATAGTCTTTCTTGGGATACCTAAACGGAGAAATTTTGGTCTGTCTGTCTGTTTCTCTGTTGGTCGGCCCGTCGCACGTTTCAACTAGCTGGCCAAAGTTTAACCCCCCTGCCTTACGACCTCCAATCTTGACCGATGAGCATGTGTTCATACGGGTGAACGTGGGCAATTAAAAATCAAATATTACGCATATCTGAGGCACAACATCAATACCTTAGTACTATTTACAGTGTTCCTTTAAAACAAAATCTATAGATACGTAATTATAAAGATCCTAGTGTTTCTTACGCGGCGCTGAAAATGCGCCGCTGTGTATAAAATAAGTCTCCGCCCAGTCATTTAACTTCGACGCTGTGGAGCTGCCACCTGGCAGCAGCATAGTTCAACACAAGCCGATGTTCCCCGATAGCGCTGCAGGTGGCGTCCCCTTCTGTTTTATCAATGCCAGCCGGATGCGGCTGATTCAACGGTAGAAGAGCGCTGTCGCAGGCAAGGCAAAACATATATGTCCACTTGATGAAATACGACCCACTCTACAAGACATGATCAGAGAACGCAGAGAAAAGACCTACGACCAAATTTTCAGCGGAGAAACGCCGGCGTCCGTCTAAGCGTGCCCGGGAAACGTCCGAAAAACGAGCCCAGCGGCTAGCCCAGCTATTAAATTGTGGTACTCATGCAGTACGGTCGGCACAAGACTATCGTCTTTCGACGACATTTGCAGCGAAGCACGCAGATACGCGGCCAATTTTTTTTTTTTTTGCCTGTTATCGCCTAGATTGGTGACGAGGCTCATCGTATTTTCACATTTAGGGAGCACTTTTCATTGTGTTTTTTCTAGTCTTCCCGTCGTGCTTCGTGCTTCAACGTTTACTTGCCTGAAGGCTTCAGCTTCTCCTCACAGTATTCACACTGCGTTCACCAGTTGTATATTTCGAGTGCGTAGCACTCGCTTACTTTTCCAATGGAGCCTATCCATAAACCGCCAGTGCGCTTCCCTGCGCTACATATTTGCCCAAGTAATGGCTGCACCTGTCGTCCATAAAGTAGAGATGACCTCCTAGTCGCACGGGCGAGGGCTTGTCTAATATCAGTATTTATATCAAGCGATACCGCAAGCAAACTGCACTGAAGGATACTGTTTGAAGTAAGTGAATAGCCGCCAATAGTTCGGCAAAGTGCATTGCAGAAAAGCTAGCTTTACAATTAGGGAAAAGGTCCATTTAAATGCTTACTCTTTGTTATTTCTCTGTTCGACAGGTACACCTCCAAATGCGGCAGCTTCAGGGCTTGAGTGACGCCTTCGAGAACGCCACACTTGACACGTCGCGGGAACTTACAAATGTTACCAGAGCTCTGTAAGCGTTTCCAGCAGTGTACTTAGCAGATCTATCCAGTTGGGTATAAGTATCTCCATCTGCCTTCTATAATGTTATCAACCCCTGGCTCGGAGCAAGAAATACTCACAGGCTCCCTTAGGCATTTGCCTAAGGTGACTCGTCGCTCAGTCGAGTTTCGCTTCAGTCGATGTATTGATGCTGCACCTGCACCTAAAGCTTCCTGCAGCTAACGTAGCTTCGCGCTGCCACCAGGTTCGGAGGCATTGGTGGACTTCTGAGACCGGCCCTCCTTTGACCAAGTGAAGGTGTTATGTGATGGCGTCATTGCGGAATCACGTTGACAGGCTAAAAACGACACATTTTCGCCATCGATGACGTCATGATGATGTCATATGGTGTCGTCATCCCGCAATGATTACTTTTTTTCCATCACTCGTGTCGGAGCTCATGGTCGAATTTCGCGTTTGTTGAGGCGTCTAAGGCTTTTGCTATAAAAAATATACGGCACTTGAAACTTCCCTAAGTGTAGGCGTGCGCGACTGAACAGATAATGTCACAAAAGTAGTGAGCATGTAGCGGGATCACTTTACTGCAGCAGCAGTCAAAAAACAATTGCAGACGGCCGGATCCCACCGTGTCACCTGGGTGAACGGGAGCATCAACCGCGACCGGTTGCTTGGCAACCAAAACAGCGGCAGTTCCTTGCCAGCCGCAAGAAGCTTCTAGTGTGTCAGAGCTCCATGGGCACGGTTTATTCTCCGGTCACTGAAAATAGCCGAGCGATAAACTCATAAACGCGTCTTACAGCGTGATCTCCTGTGCAGAATATCTGGAAACAGTAACATATATGCACGTATGCCCATTCTGTATTTCACAACTATATTATTACCTTGAATTTGTTCATTATGCTGAGTGTTGCAAACAATAAAAAAAAACATGATGCAGGCTTCTAAAGCCGTGTGATATGAATGTGTTAGTCCAATAAAAATGCTTTACTAATCGCAACTTCATCTCTTGTTGACCTTGCTGTTCCAATATTTTTCACGTGTGGATTTTTTGTTCTGTTTGATGGAAAGAAATACTACTTCAACAAACTGATAATCGACCGAATATTACAGGTTCTTCAGTCTCGACGGAGATTTCCTCGACCTTGAAGCAGCGTTGAAACGCAGTCATGATTCGTACTCTCTCAACTTGGTGCCAGCATGTACGGCACTGGTCAAAGTGGTCGGTGACAACAAAGACCTTTACATGGGCCACGATTCTTGGTACCTGTATAAAAGCATGCTGAGAATTCAAAAGAAATACACATTTCCCTGGCACTACGCACCTGACACTACTGGACCAGGTAACTATTGTACCGGTGATGTACTATTTCCTTTCACAAACGAATTCTTTGTAAAAGAATATCCTGGACCAGGACCATCCTTGTTATATCCGATGTTTGAACGACAAACCCTAAAAGCGTTGGTCTGAGGTTCGAAACTTGTAATAGAATATCTATAACTTACGACGAATGATTATTTCTTGAAATTCTTTCAGATTTCCTGTGTAGTTTTTTGCTAGAAATGGTTAGATCGCGGTTCTTTTTTTTCCTGACCTGTCCTGCTCTTGTGGGCTTTCGTGGTACTGATTTGCCAAGGTGAACATTGTGACTTTCCCCTTTGGCATTTGACATGCTTTGTTACCTTGCAAGAAAACGTGAAACACCACCGAACATCAGCATTGTTCTTCCCTTCGATGAGGCATCCTTAAGTGGTGCACCGTTCTGCCCAATTCAACAATTCCTTGAACGACTAAGTCATCTACAGTTAAAGACCAAGGGTGAAGAAGGCAGATATTTTAAATTTTGCAACATTTCAAAGAATTACTCCGGATAAGTGTATTATATAAGTGTCTCTATGAGCACTAATATTTTTGCTTTTTAATATTTTCTATCTCGAAACGCTAGAGTACCGAGAGACACTGCACCTTAGTACTACAAAAATTTGAATATACAGTCGTGCCTCAGAAGTCGCACTTATGCGTTAAAGTCAGTAACATGATAGGCAACGCTATATCTTCGTACATTGTTCCCGATTATCAAAATGAATCATGAATTCTTGGCCCGCTGGATCTTTTTTAAAGTGCGCTGCGTTGTGAATTACAGTCCAATTTCCTTTCTGCAAGCAACACTACCGTTCCGTCCCATCCGCTCACCACCAAGATGCGAGGCATCTGATGCACTTCAATGGCAGACTTGTACTACGATGGTTCTGTATAATACTGACAGTTTACCCCTCAAAGACCGAAATTCATACGAGACATGAATGAAGGCATTAAAAATATTTTTCCCTGTTCTCCCTGATTTAGCTACACAAACATTCTGGACACAGGACAGCGCGAATTCTGCTTTCGTTTTGAAAGTTATCATGCATATCTACGTAGTGCTGTCGCCTTGTTCACAGTATGATTATAAACACATAAATGCCATTTCCGTAAAAGAAAAAAAAAAGTGGTGTCGGCGTAGCCGCCGAAGATAAATTCCAACAAGCACATGAACTCAATTTCACGTAGCAGTCGATAAGTTTCACGTTGCTGCTCCAACAAGATCTAGATGGCATTCCCAATGCAATCAATAAACGTTTCAATGTACAGTTGCAGGCGACAGTAGCACAAAGAACTGATGACCCGAACTACAACAATGGAAATATCGTTGGAAATTAAAGTTGTTTGCCAGGTTACATTTTTGCCGGCCACAGCCATTGTAGCAGGTGGATCATGCCTGAGGCTCCCTCGTCATTCTGGGGGGACAGGATGGCCAGAGCCGGGATTTCCGCACCAGGTGTTCGCCACTTGTGCCATTTTTTAAATGCGAATGCATTTCTTAGTCGGGCTATGTCAGGCGCATCCGGCGGCGTCCGCGGAGGAGGAGGAGGAGGAGGAGGAGGAGGAGAGTGGGGGAAAGGTCCGCGAGCCGGCAGGTGTTATCTCTCCGCTCTCACTCCCTCTCCCATAGCAACAGCTGCGGGCGCGCGCGCTTATCGTCGCCCCTAGCAGCCGGAGCATGTGGCGCGAGAGAGTGTAGGAGAGGGTAGGTGCAGTGCTTCGCCACTCCTTCTCTCGCCGTTCGCTCTCTCTCCTCCCTGCTCCCCACTCTCCCGCCCGCTCGCGCCTCACTCTCGACCGTTCGCTGTCTGGGCGCCTCTCAAGGGCATGATGAATGTGTAAATAAATGGTTATGGTACAAATCCTCGTCTCGTCATTATTTACGCCATTAAAATTACTACGCCGTGTACTCCCAGCGCAAGAAATGCATAAGCATTTCCTCACGATTCCCTTCGGGGAGGTGGGGGGCACTTTTTTTCTGTTGCGACTGTAACGGCAGTGGCTGAAGAGTAAGAAAAACGTCATTAATCTTCACTATAGTGGAAACATATACGCCAGGTTTTTGTTTGGTTCTCAAGCAACGCTGATGACGAATTGTAATAGTCTTACGAATTTTGATATGACCTGTAAGTTCTGCTCATAGTTCGACAGTAGCGAGCCTCTTCGATTACGTAGCTTATAGCCGGGTAGCTTCTTGCCACGAGACATAGTAAGTGGTATTATATCTGTGCGTCGGCAGTAAAGATGCTGCAGGACTTTAGAAGTAGTATTGTCTCTGTGTATCGGCAGTGCACGCCAACTGTACATAAAGTTGTACATTAATAACTGGTGTTTTCTACAAATGCACATTTCACCAATAGAGAAGACCATGAACCCTTTGGAAAGAAATTCTTACAAAAACGGTTTGCCTATTACAGATGGCATAATTCCTGGCCACACGATGACAATGTCCTCCTATGCCGGAAAGCTGGTCTCCTTGGACGA
>JALIZH010014132.1:0-27728 GCA_030522465.1 Rhipicephalus appendiculatus | reverse complement strand
AGTGAAGCACCAAGGGAACTGACGCATCGACAGGATCAACCGGCTAAAGATCTAAAAAGAAGCTGTTCTTGTGCAACTTCGTGGGTCTTAACAGAAGGTACTCGGTAAACTGCAGTCGTTCGGGTACAACTCAAAGAAGTCCGCATAGGCTCCGCCCAGACGACTGAAGCGCGGCAGCCGATCACTTCCACGACTAAAGAAATATTCCCGCTTTCGCACTCGGCAATGTTCTCAGAAAGCGTGGTGACTTAGCCTCTGGCTCGTGAATTCAGTCCAGCGTGTGAACCCTTTCATGCAAGCTTGAGTGCATCCGCCTTTGAAGAGGAAATGCCACGGACCTCTGAAGTTGTATCCAACTTTAGCGATCGTATTTCAATTAGCCTACATACAGTATTGCCATTACACCAACTTTTTTCTCTTTGCCACCAGCCGCCCCCCCCCCCCCCCCCCCCACTCCCCTCCCCGTGCGGCCTCCGCTGTGTCGGCTTCATGCAAAGTGGCCCTTCGCCTGAAGAGGTTGCCGACCCCTGCATTAAACTACGGCGACCCCTCCTTGCGACACTTAGACCAATTTTCTGCAGTGAAAGGGATGTTCATTTTACAGACGAGCTGGTGCCAATGCTCCTAAGAGACACGCGACCACAGCCCCGGTCAACAACGCCCAATAAACAGGCGCCGCTGGACATTAGTGTTGTTTTGTTAGTACGTGAGCTCTTTTGTTATTCACGTGCACTGTACTCAAAATGTAACCACTCCACTCCTGCTCAACGCCCGGAAATTCAGGCCAGCAGTATTCAATAAATAAAATAAATAAATTAGTGTTACTTAGCATTCTAGGGTTTCAGCTGCCAAGAGAATTATAAAGGAGGCCTATATTTGACGCTAAAAGGAGTCATTAAATGTTAGTACTCTGGTTAACCACAGACTGAATGATTACTTTGAGCTGAAAGGTCCGCGTACGTGACCTTGGTAGAGTTGACTTCAAGCCGGCGTCTCTATGTGTACTGATGTGGGCCATCCAAAAGGGAATGACATTTATCTTAATCTACAAGTCGCTCTTGATAGCTGCAATCGCTGTCGGTAGCTTCGGTATGGCTGATACTCTGTAAAACGTGCTTTTTACAAAAAAAAAAAAATGGCTCCAGATAAATTTTGTGTACGAAATTTGTGTATTTTGGGAGCAAAAAAATTAACTTTTCTCTCTTGAGAAGGTGGCTAGGTTATCTAATAAAACAAGCTGCCTTCGCACTTTTGTTTTGGCCGCCGGGAAGCGGAGCGAACAGTTTTATCTCGTAGATAAACTAGCCGATTCCCGACAACCTGACAACATACATGGAAACCGTCAAGAGAGCTTATTCAGAAGAATAAAGCAATACCACATCATATGGGTGACCACGCACTTGGAAGCCGTCCTCAACAGTGGTCATTATCTTCGCATAAAACACGCATAAAAAAGTATCCAGGTTCAGAAAAGAAACCCGCACCTAGTTGTGAACACAGAAAGAGAAAACAATCTTTTCGGAGAAAATCAGCATCATCGTACACAAAAAAGTGAATCAAAAACAAACAGGGACAGTTGTGTTTGAGATCTCTTGGTCATAAAGGCATAATTGCACACACCAAACAAAAAAAAAGGGTGGGGGGGGGGGATGAAGGTGAGGGCGGTCGGGGCTAAAGAAAGCTTAGCGGGAACCTTTCATGGACATATTTACGATATGCCTAAAGCAAAGTTGTGACTCGCACATTCTGCCATGACTAGCTGACCGCTAGAGAGAGAGAGAGATGGGTTTATTCACAGAAAGGCAGAGAGGTCGGCCTGAGCGATAGCATGCTCTAGCCTGCTACTCTACACCGGGGGAGGGGAAAGGGGAAGAAAAAGAGTAATGGATGACGATGGTGAGTTAGAGAGGTGAGTATATACAGTCCTGTCAAATTGAGAAGGTGTTATAGCCGTGCATCTAGTCCAGTTGCTCTTAAGAAGGCTATGATTGCTCTTACTACCACAGCTGCACTGTTGATGTCAGGCCAAGGGCCCAACACAGTCTCATCAGTTAATGACCCACTGCGAAATCGTGACCCTGACCGCTACGAACTAAAGCAAAGGGTCACGCTATTTCCTTGCTGCAGCTGGAAATGTCGTCTTAGTCGGCTCAGTTATATATTTCGTCCTCTTGCTGATCTTGCGTTGCACAGATTTGGGCCCCGGCCTATCACAGTTATAAATAAAGGCCGATGCAAAAAAAAAAAAAAGAACACTGTTCTGATAGGTAAAAGAAAGATAAATGATATGTGTCAAGGGAATATCAAAGTTCTGTAAAGGAGACCGGGCGTCTAAGATTGTGGGACAGCTACAAAACTCACTTTATTTGCGGCATCCTTGTTCCCCGCCGTAACTCAACAGAAGAAAACAAGTGATCGTGCACAAGGTACGCAAAGCTAGCTATAAAAATTTACTTATGCGTATACATACCAGTGACCAAGTGGAATGTTAGGGTGAAGTTTTACTACCTTAAGGTTCCACGCCAAGGTTACTAGCACATCTCAACATTTTCTAACACTTACTTTAAGGCTCGCATTGTCGATGTTGCTTACTGGGCTTTTATGAGCAAATGTGCCATCAATAATTCATGAATGTCTGCATAGCAAAACGTATTTTATTAGTAGCACAGTCTGGAAATGAAAGAAAGCATTTTTTTTTTTTGCAGTTAGCCAAGTTAAGTTGATCTGTAGGGCGAGAAACTATGTGATATGGTCACATGCTTTTGCTTATATGGTCGGGATTTTGCTGGTATTTTCATGAAGACGCGTGACAATAGCCAAGCTCCTCTTTCGTTTTCCACAGCCTATGCTTCACTCAATCCCTATGGTCAGTCCCCCCTGGGTCACTGAATCTCCGCAAAAACATGCCCGCACAGTCGTACGATCTTCGTTTGTAACCTTTGATTACCAGGAATGTATAATCGATGCTGCTTAGCCTAGACGTATTCCGGATATACCCACTGATACTCTGGATTAAAAGGAAACTGCATAATCCCGTGACCAACAATGTGTGTAGCTTTGAATTATCATTGTTTGATGTGTTTTCCGCAAATGCGCTTCAAATGTTTTCTTGCTCGGCTGTTTTGCTGTAAACTATGTTAGCACTGGGGCTGTTATGGCAGCTTTATCGACGATAAAGAGAAAAGAATCTTACATGCCATCTCGTCAACCGGAAAGCTGTCTCCAAACGTTTCTGGTCGCGTGAAAAATCCCATGAAGCGTAAAAAGGACAACAGCTTTTAACGAGACCTTCTTCCTTGAGTGCCGCGTGCCGTTCCTGCTTCGTTTACACGAAAGGACCACTTTATGTCCTAACACAGAGCCCCTCATGCAAGAAAAAGAAACAGCACAATCAGCAAAGTGAAGAGCCATTTGGTCAGTCGTCGGAGTGAGGACAGGCGGGAACAAACGCCGAAATTGCTAGGAGGCGTCAGTTTGCTTCATTTATTTCTCGGCAATGCGAGGGAAAGGGAGAGAGAGAAAGACAAAGGAAAGACAAGGAGGTTAACTAGAGGGTCGCCGGTTTATTGCCCCGTTATCGGGCAAAGGGGGGTGCAAAAGAATCAGATAGAAGAAGAATTCTGTAACGACAGTACAAAGCCATGACTGTAGCGCCGTCCAAGTATGACACACCAACATTTATTTATTTATTTGCAATACTGCCAGTCTCTACTGAGACCGTAGCAGGTGGGCACTCTGTACAGATACTATGATTGCTCATCATAGTAACAAATCAGCAATACAGAAAAGAAGAGTAACATCAACTTTGCACTTCGTACATAAGCATTATTTACACAACATAATATATAAACAAAATACAAGTGCATATAAAATGGCAAGTTAAACAATAAAGGCTGCATACACGACGACTTACAGAACATAGAAGTACATGGTGGCTTCTTTATTCATGTAACTGGCCATTTAAGCATGCTGATATATTTTTTTTCAATTTCTGACTCAGACTGTGACAATGACTCAGTGTTAGTGATGTAAGGTGCTAACATATTCCATTCACGGATGGCAACCGGAAAAAAGGAATATTAAAACACATCGCTGTTGCATTTGTATTGTACTAATGTGTTTGTATGTTTGTGCCCTAGGCTCGTGTTTGCGAATAAGAAACATAATTTGAAATGTCAATTTAAAATAATTGTGCAGGAGTTGATAAAGAAATTTTAAACGTGCCTGTTTCGCTCGTACTTCTAGCGCAGGAAGTCAAGAAATAGATAGAAGGCTAGTGGGCGAGTCTACACGCTTAAATTTGTTGTGGATGAATCGTATGGGCCTTCCTCTGTACTGCTTCTATTTTCTTGATGGATTGTGACCGCCTACATGTTTGTGTGTGCGTGTGTGTGTTGTGTTACGTGCTATCTTTCTTTCTCCTTCCACTCTCTCCTCTCCCTCTTTCAATTTCCCCCCATCCCGTTCCCACGTGTAGGGTAGCAAACCGGTCATCCTGAACTGGTTAACCTCCCTGCCTTTCCTCTCTACCATTTCTTCTCTCTCTTCTTTATATTAGTGCGGGTGTGAGGAAACAAGACTGTATTTCCGTACTCGAGGATTGGCCTGACGAATGTTTCGTAAGCTAGGAGCTTTGTTGACAAGGTTGCCATTTGAAGTAATCTGCGAAGAAAAAATAATTTTTGCAAGGCAGATGAAGTAATGTGAATAATGTGCTCGTCCCACCTTAAGTCGGACGTTATTGTTAAGCCTAGGTATTTATGCTTGTGTACTCTGGTCAGAGCTGTGGGCCATTTATAGTGTAGCAAACGTTTGAAGGCTCTATTTTTCTCGTTGTCGTCATACAAGCCGATTTTTTTTACATTGATTGTCATCTGCCACTCTGAGGACCACTCAGTAATAGCATGAAGTGATTTGTTGAGCAACTAGTGATCTTGGTAATTTTTAATTTCTCTATAAATGATAGTCATCCGCGAATAACTTGATTTTACAGTCTATATTAGCCGATATGTCATTATTAATATACGCGAGAAATAACAAGGGCCCGAGCACGGAACCCTGGGGCACTCCTGACGTAACTGGTGCAATATTTGATGCGATATGTTCGAAAATAACAAACTGAGACCTATGAAACAAAAACTCATGCACCCAAGCAACAATTTCTCCGTCTCTGATAATGTTTTTTAAGTTGACTTATTAACTTGGTGTGACAAACACAGTCAAGTGCTTTTGAAAAATCAAGTAAAATTATGTCCGTTTGGCTGTGATTGTCAATACCTAGCGCGAGATCGTGTATGACCTCGGTTAGCTGCGTTGTGGTCGACAAACCACTACGAAAACCATGCTGGTCAGGGGACAGGATGCCTTCATTTTCAAAAAAAATGTGTTAAAAGTTTCAGAACTATATGTTCGAGTAGTTTGCTTGCCGTGCTCGTTAAAGATATTGGTCTGAAATTAGATTCAATGGATTTATCTCCCGTTTTATAAATTGGAATGATTTCAGCCATTTTCCAATCTTCGGGTAATTTTTATGTTGAAATGGATGTACGGAAAATACTGCCGAGGTATCCGCTGCACCACTCTGCGTACCTTTTCAGAAATTGGTTGGGTATATTGTCCGGGCCACACGCTTTTTTAGTATCTAGGGCAAGCAGAAGATTAAGAACACCAGCGTCTGTGACAACGAGTGGGTCTATAGCATAGACAGTCCGTGAAACTAAGTCCGGCATGACGCCGTTATCTTTTGTGAAGACGGAATGAAAGAATTGGTTATATCTGTTGGCTCTATCAGCTTTTTCAAGTGCCGATAGTTGAGTTGTGAGCGTGTTCTTTCGGCGAAAGTGGTTCCAAAATCTGTGTGGATTACTATAACATTGTCTGTGAACGATCACAATTCGACAATTAAGCGTGCCAGAGAAGATGAGGCAAAGGAACGGTAGCATATGAGACGGCAAACATATAGCAGACACCTTAGTACAACGCGGTTTGCGCTGCATCACGCGCACGGGTACACGATTTCCCTTAAATAGAAAATAAGTTCAAAAACAGTTGAGTACACAAAGTTTTTTGCTTGTCCATCCCTCCATCCGCATCTATCTATCTATCTATCTATCTATCTATCTATCTATCTATCTATCTATCTATCTATCTATCTATCTATCTATCTATCTATCTATCTATCTATCTATCTATCTATCTATCTATCTATCTATCTATCTATCTATCTATCTATCTATCTATCTATCTATCTATCTATCTATCTATCTATCTATCTATCTATCTATCTATCTATCTATCTATCTATCTATCTATGTAGCTAGCTAGCTAGCCGCCTACGTCTGAGTGCTCTCGTGATCGCCTGTTTAGTTTGGTGTACACTAAAATTGGCATGGAAGGGTAAAACGATTTGACGAAAATGCTTATCTGGTCAATAACACCTAAATTCTGTCGCGTACGTCACCACGGGCGACTACGCCGCGTAAGGCAAAGGGCAGGTTGAGGTGTCAATGCATCGCAACGAGTGTCTCCCAGCGCGCACTTCGCGCCATCTCGCTGGCTCGCTGATAAGGCAGAGAACATGCTGAGCTGTGAACGTTGTTAGTTCGCGCTCATCCTGTGTATGTTCTTTTCGTGCGTCCTGTGCGCTTGAGCAGCGCGCTCCAAATTTCGATCTGCTTGCCGTTCTTCGCGTGAAATCCCAAGTTGTTGCTATCGCATTCATTGCTTCGCCCTTGCGGCGAAAGTGTGACTTTTTTTCTTGCCTCTTTTCTCCCACCCCCCATGTAGGGTAGCAAATCGGGTGAAGCCTGATTAACATCCCTGGCATTCATGTGCCTTTTTCTCTATCCCTCTGTCTTAGAACTTAGGTTCCTACCCATAGTTCTGTTGTAATCTAGCCCTGGCTCAACATCGATAAATCAAGAGATTATCGTTACTTGAATTTCAGATCATCACTCCAAAAGTTTGATAATACTGAACAAGCATTTTTCAGGTAACCTAATAATGGAATTCAATTTTTACAGAGGTTATCGAAGCAAGGCAGATTTGTAAGAATCATTGTATTTTCTTTTGGTGTCGCTGTAATAGAAAACCATGAGGCGCCTGCGTCTCGTAACACGGTTACCCGCGAGCATGGCATTATATACAATGGAGCAGATAAGGCCGAAACTGTTTTCAGGGCCTTAGAGTCCTTTGTGATGTTCCAACATTAAGGTTTAAAATAAACGAGAATCCACGAACACGACACGGCTTCCAGACTGCTTCGGCGTTATTGCCTGTATAGAGGCAAAATATGTGAAATCCTAGCGCTCAGCGCCATAGAAACGTCAAAACCATAAGCCGGCTATTGTGTACAAAAGCGTTGTGAAGAAATTCAAGCAAGGGGTGGTTCACGTCGAAGCACAATGTTTACGCAGCCACGCAAACTCGCGAAGGGAAAGCTGTCACCTAGCACCCTTGAGGGCGCAATATTTTTCC
Source organism: Rhipicephalus appendiculatus (assembly GCA_030522465.1). NCBI lineage: Eukaryota > Metazoa > Arthropoda > Arachnida > Ixodida > Ixodidae > Rhipicephalus > Rhipicephalus appendiculatus. The sequence continues at coordinate 20,252 of JALIZH010014132.1, read as the reverse complement.
ACACAACGACGATCGTAATTCGACCCCGTTCGCCATTACTTTAACGAGCCGTGGCGGGCATTTTTCTTTCGATAAAGCCATGTATGTCTTGGTGCGAAGGCAAGCAGTATAAAAGACACGAGCATGAGCAGGATTCATGGTAATTTTTGTCACTACGTCCGCCGCGGTGGTATAGCGGTTAGGGTGCTCGGCTGCTGACCCGAAGGTCGCGGGTTCGATCCCGGCCGCGGCGGTCGCATTTCGATGGAGGCGAAATGGTAGAGGCCCGTGTACTGTGCGATGTCAGTGCACGTTAAAGAACACCAGATGGTCGAAATTTCCGGAGCCCTCCACTACGGCGTCTCTCATAATCATATAGTGGTTTTGGGACGTTAAACCCCAGATATTATTATTATTTTTTGTCACTAAATAAAGGGGAAAAAAAAGATGGAGGATGGGTGTAGCAGGTCTGAAGCTTGTGTGCCACGGTGGTTTCAAAGATAAACTTAGGATAATGAGGACGGCGATGGATTCGCTTAAGCGTTTTATACGAGCCCGAAGCTTCTAGTGAGCGAGTTCACTGAAAGGTTTTCTGGATCTCGTTCTTTTGAAGTCATTTGAAGCGATGAAAAGCAAAATTGCTAGCTGGAAAAGCACTGAGGTTTTTCAACGTAGCATAGAGAAATATTTTGTAAGAACGTAAATAACGGTTAAAGCTGCTCTGTCTAAGTTGCTTTTCGCCAACCCAGATCGCGCAATCAATCAATCAATCAATCAATCAATCAATCAATCAATCAATCAATCAATCAATCAATCAATCAATCAATCAATCAATCAATCAATCAATCAATCAATCAATCAATCGATTGATCAATCATTCAATCAATCCATCAAATAAAGTTTATTTCACCGGAAAAGTGAGCTAAAGTGCGTTCTTGAAAGAGAGCTTTGCGTCCGGCGGTACATTGTACTCCTAGCTAGACAGCGCTCGAAGGTGAAGAGAAGACCAGCTGAATACGGTGTTTGAAGGGAGAAATAAAAGCACAATACGAGGTAACAGACGCTGTTTTGCAACAATGATGTTTTTGAATATCGCACAAGTAATACGCCACTTTCGCGCCATTGGTAAGATAACTAATGTTCTTCCTGCGAAACTGCATATGGCTAGGACATGTCCGTCGTCTGGTGGCAAATACTTGCGTCCCACGAAAATTGGGCAAAGCCCGCAACTCACGACTGTTCCATTGAAAATGAAAAGAAGAATATATGGGCCGCAGACACCAGTTAATTTCGTGCCAAACGCTTGCGGCAAGCCACAGAAGGCACATATCATTGCAAAAGACTCATGCTATTCAAATGAAAAAAATTTAAAGGAGCATAAGCCAAATTTAAAAGAGACACGACTTTCTGGGCAGACATTCCGGATTCAATTACAAGGTGTGTGACCGACTAAAGTTCGAAATTATATGTCACCTCTGTGTCATGTGTCCAACAGTTTCGCCGGTCATTTATATATGGAGTGGAATGTCTCCCAATTGTTTTACGCCATGTGAGCCTTTATTGTAAGCCGTGATGAAGCTGTGATCCAAAATGATGTGAAAGCAAAATGTAGTGCCTCGACATGCCACACTCATGCTCGCTCCTTCAGAAAAAACTGCGAAATTGTGAAATTTTCATTGGAATATAGGTTCGAATTCACCGGAAGCGTATCGTCTTAAGTGCTTTTACAGCGAAAGCTGTTATGAGATCACAACAAGGGTCGTTCCTGCGCCGTAGTTGTCCGCCGCCGCCGCCGCCACCGGTGTCCGTAACGAATATCGCACGAAATAAGAAAAAAACTAAATAATTAAAAAACACCTATGACCTAATGGGAATCGAACCCGGGTCTTCTGCGTGGCATCCCAGCACTCTACCACTGAGCTACGCCGCTGCTTGAAACTGCGGTGCAAACTGACCATATGCAGGCTTCATGTCGGTTAAGGAATCGCGTTAACGTGTGTTGTAAAGTAAGAACCAGGCGTCACACAATGCGAATTGCGTAACGAGTGGGGGGCGTTCAATGCTCCCACCCATTACAAAAGCATCAGGCAAAATTCTTCATCCTCGTCAGCCACAGCATCAACAAAGTGCACATAATGCGTTACAAGAGTGTAGTGGGTACCGCGCTTCTCTTAAGAATGGCCAATAATGGCATAGTAGATGGTTCCCCACTGCACAAAAATTATGATGATTTATGGCGTAGTGGGTACTATACAAGTGCGCTTGTAGTAGTTGCCCCAAGAGTGTTTTAAAAAGGCTCTAAAAAAGCCGCTCTCCCAGCTTTCGCTGTAGCTGTGCTGAGCGTTCCGCGCAGGCCTGGCGGTTTTTTTATTAAATCGCGCCAAAGGATTGAGCTCGAGACGCACGCAGCATTCATCATTGAAAGCTGAACCTCAGTTTGAAAACTTAATGTGCCACATAGCCTGGCCTACGTTTCAGTCTGGTCTTGTCATTTAAGGTGCTTTGATGCCACAGAAAGGTGGCGCGGATGATGATATTTCAAATAGACTTCATGTAGATGCGAAACATACTATCGGCTTGAACTGTAAGCATGCACACATTCCTAACCTAACGGGCTTACTTCTTAGCATGAAACTAGTCAAACCTTCCGGTTCTGCCTCCATCACTGTGAATAAAAAAAATGAATATACCACAGTGACAGAAAGCAGATATTGAAAGCAAGCGCTGCCAGCATTAATTTTATTCATTATGCGTTCCACGTTCACTGACAATTGTTCACATAGCACGAGGCTGGACCATCATTTAAGGAAACTATGCTTCCCTGTGCAACTTACCATTTTGCATGTTCGCCCCCTGGTGGCTTTACATTCCGCGGCTATTATTTATGGGTTCCACTTCCAGCAATAACAGATCTTCTATTCCTATGCAATGTTCTTTGTGTCTCAATTCTTTATTTCTTTGTCACTTTCTAAAGCGTCTAAATACCCCTTGCATTCTGGAGGCGAAGCTTCATCACAGAACCAGAAAAGATGGCTTTCGGCTTAAGAAAAAGCAAAAAAAAAAAAAAAAAACACACGGGATAACAGGCCAGAACGTTTCGTACCTTAAGAAAGTTAACAGCTAGATTATTCACGGTTCCATCCATCTTACCGTTGATTTACATTCTTTCGCGCTTAAGTTCTTCCACGCCTTCTTACTGGTTATTAGAGGGTGGACAACTGAGCCTTACGATTTATTTATTGTTACTTATTTCTAGAGCATACCTCTTTCTTTCTTAATATATGCCCCTATATGTAAGCAAAGCATAAGCGTGGATGGCAAACTTGTTCGGCCTATCTGTCTTTCGTTTACATCCACACTGGCTGAAACTGCAGCTAACTTTTGTTTTGCCTTACTGCATCTACTCTATCAACTTATGCAAGGTCGTGCTTTTCTCCTTCCTTATCTTAATGCTTTTATTTTTTTATTCTTTGGCCGCAGGCCCTTCGTTCATGTGAAAAACAAAAGTGTGAGAAAACTAGCGCCAGCCCTGAAAGTTATCGCGTCAGGTGGTACCGTATAGGATAGGCGGCGGGGCTAGTTAGAAGAAATCCTGGAGAAGCATAGCCATCCATCTCCGAGATTAGTTATCCGTGAGAGGTTACGCACACTGCGCAGCTGAGTAAGTGCCTTTGTTCTCTAACAAGTAAGCAGAAATATGACCATGCAGGCCCGTATATACAGCTTTCTATTCACAAGACAGTGTAAGTAGGTGAGAGAGTGTATGCAATAAAAAGGAGGCAAGTTGACGGCCAGGTCAGCGTTGGGGTATAGTGCTCTTACTGCGTTTAAAAACTGTCTATACTTTGTAATATCCAACGCAGTGTCCATTCTTTCGCAAAAGTAATGCCGTAAAAGCGATTGTTATCTTAATAAATTGAACGCAACTCAAAGATAAGAAGATTTAGCACATGGCTGCTAAAGATTGATTTGTAATTCTAGAGGACCATTGAACGTAGAAAACGCAATTGGTGGGAAAAAAAAAACTACCAGTTGTTCCGTGTACGAATACAACCGATGAGCGAAGCTCCTTAGAAATGAGACGCAAACGACCATGCGCCGGATCTCGCTGCTGGCTTTCATGAAGGCGGTAGGGTGGGGTGCAGGTGGGGAGAGCGTCTGCTGCGCTCGGTGGCGGGAACGACTGAGTGAGTGAGTGTGCGGCGCGCGCAACGCAGGGAGAGAGAGACAGGTTTGGGAGAGGCGTGCTAGCGGTGATGCGGCGTGAAGGACGGAACGCCGCGCGTGGCGTTCCATTGACTATTCATGTTCTGTGTGCAGCCCTAACTAATTTTAAGTGGGAATTTTACTGTCGTTTATTAATACGAAGTTTTTTGGTTTTTTTTTTGCGCCGCACGCGCGGGGAGCGTCTGCTGCTCTCGGTGGCGGGAACGCGCGTTCGCCGGTTTGAGGGGGAGAGGATAGAGACGTCGAAAGAGGGAGACAGGTGGGAGAGGGGGTGTGAGCGCTGATGCGGCGGGGAGCTTCGACGGCGGCGAAGGCGCCGGCGGACTGCGGGTCTAAGAAGCTTCGCTCCTAAAATATATATTCAATGCAACCAGACAGCAACTGATTTGAAGCACGCACGCATGCAGACACACACAAACACACATGTCGTTGACAGAGGTCGCTATAGGCACGAAAATAGAGAGTTTTAGAACAGCGTACGCGAAGCTTTGCGTTTGCGTTGCGCATGCGTCGTACGCTAGCCTCTTGCGGGCTCCCCGTTAAGTGACGAACGCTAACGCTACGCCCGCAATGCCGGCAAGCTTTGCGTGCGGTGTTCTAAAACTCTCTATTAGACACTTTTAGTTGGGCGTACGCAACAAGCATACGTACGCAGCACGACACGTTGCGTACGCTGCAAGCGAAGCGCTCAGCAACACTTTTAGTTTACCGTTTCGACCGTACCAAGATGCGTTTCGTTCAACTAGATGTATCATATGTGAAATGAAACCGCTTGCCAGTGCTTCTTAGCGCCATCCTGCGGTAGCGGCCGTTATAAAGGCCACTGGCATCCAAGTCAAGCTGAATCATTGGATCCACGTTTTTACGTTCTGTTATGGTGGCTAGTTCTGTGCCATCTTGCAATATGGCTGCTTTGCATTCGAGATCTCGCAAGAGTGTCACGTAGCTAGCGCTACGTCTCGTTACGTTTGCGTGCGCCGGATTTTTTTTCGGGCGTACGCACGCATCCGTGGAATAGATACGTTGCGTACTGCGCATGCGCACTTCGCTCCCGTAGCCTTGCGGCGTACGTAGGCTCGTTACGTACGCTGAACTAAAAGTGTCTATGAGAGAGGCAGATATCCTGGTGGTATCTGTCGCCCAGGATGACACCATCGTTTGATCATGAAAAGCTAGGTTAAGAGCATGGAACCTTACCCACTGGTTAGAGGTGCTGATGCTTTGTTGATAACAGTTAGTAAGAGTTACCGACGTTCCTAGAAACTTTTTTCTCGTTTCTTTTTTTTTTTCTTATTTACCGCGATAGCTGTTGCGGACACCGGCGGCGGAGGCGGCGGCGGGCAACTAACTCACTGTCCACTGCCGTTGTCATCTGAGAGCAGCTTTTGCTGTAAAAGTCATCATCACGTGATGACGTCACCATATGACGTAAAGATAACGTCAGAAACCGCCAAATTTTTTGACGTTACTGTAACGTCACCATCACGCCACTCTAACGTCACGTGATGACATCATCACATGACATTGCAGCTTGTTCAAAGGTGGGCAAATCACGGAGGCAATGCTAAACCAGGTGAAGTGGCTCGAATCATTGAGGCTCTGCAATACCACGTTAGATGCAGGAAGCTTTCGAGGTGGGGGGGGGGGAGATCAACACATCGACTGAGTCGAAACAGAAGATCGCTTTGACCTTGTAGTCGTCTTAATTGAATGCATAAGGGAGCATGTGGATATCTACATATGATCCTGGGTAGCCTACTTTAATTTACAAATGAAACTTCAACCTTGATTTTCTCCGCTTATAACGAACTTATGATAGGGAAACATATGGCATAAGAATTCTCAGAGTGCAGTTTGTCAATGTAAACCAAGTCATTGTTTCATTTTAGTGTTCCTTTTAGAGCTTCGTTCTTAAAAGCTCGGTCATTGAAGTAGCATGCTTTGGCCTTCCCTGCGAGAGCACCACTCATAATAAGTTCACCTGCAATTTCGTCCTTCTCATCTACCGTCATTCGTATAACCTAATGAGATTTGCCAACATGGCTTGGAGGGTGTGACCAGGTTTCTTATCCTGTGACAACGGCTAAAGTGTAAAGTTTAAAAAACGAACGCACGATTCACGGATCAAGTCCTGAAATCCCGCGCCTGTGGTCTGCAGAAGTGTTGTTAAGCAGTTACAGGTGGGATTCTTTCAAAACATCTTTAGTGACATATATATATCCAATGATGACTTGTTTTCGAAGACGCTAACTAAAAGCATGTAAGCAAAGACTTCAGAAATTTTCGTTTTGTTAAGTTCTATAGCCGGTTGGCTCAAAAGCGTAAGATATGATTAGGCGCAAGCGGATGCTTTCCTTGAGCAAGCATTGAGTTCTTGATAGGTAACCTACGAGAGCGTTGTACTCGAGCGTGTGGCTCCATTGACGGTGGCGTTCGTGCCGGTCCTTCTCGTCTTTGTAGTATGCGTGGTCGCCTAAAGCGGTTACAAAGAAAACTAGCAGTTCCGTGTACGAATACAACCGATGAGCGAAGCTCCTTAGAAATGGGACGCAAACGACTATGTACGTTGTGAAACTGTCGGCGGCGTCGGCGCTTAGATTCGGCCGCTCTAGCACGTACAGCAGGATCCTGTTGCCGGTCGTCTTGCTGCCGCTGCGTTGGCTTTGCGTTCCGCATACTTGGCAGGCTGCTTATCGTCTTCATCATCACGTTCACATTTCTGAGGACGACTATCCATGTTCTGTGAGCAGCCCTAACTAATCTCAAGTGGGCCTCTATTTTAGGGGTGAAGCTCCTCAGGGTGTGGGTCGTTCCCTCCTCTGTAGTAGTAGGAGAATGTATGTAGCCAGCTCTAGTTTTAAGAATTGCTCACTAGGTGGCGTTGTGTGTATATGTCCTTGGAAATAATATCCCTAGATGGCGTTAGTGGTTTTCGTATAGTTGACGATTAAAGAGGACAGATGGCGCTGTTATAATTGGGATCGTCGGGCTGACGCGGTACTCGGAGTCGAGCACCGCGTCGCGGAGCATGCGGCGGCTCCGGTACTCACGGCGGCACAACCCATAGCCAAGGACGCGTGGCTTTCACAACTCACAGCAGCGTTCTGTGGCGATGCATGCGGAGGCGAGGCGTTGCATCGAGCACTGGTGTGGACTTCGGCGTCTGAGTAGGTGGCATCGTCTTTCTCTGTCGTGGAACGCGAACTGGCGTTGTCGCTGAGGCTGGGAGCGCCCGGAACACAAGTTGGCGACGCTCGTGCCCAGGTCACGATCGAACACCCAGGATCATGCAAAGACGTGACACGTGTTGCCACGTCTTTGCATGATCGAGTGGGAAATGTACGGGGGGATTCACGGTTACCCGAATGATCCCTCCGAGCTTCGCCCACTCACCATCATTCACTTCGTGGATATGCTGTAATTTTGTTATATATGTACAGACATAGTTTTCTATGAATTTTACTGTCGTTTATGAAGGCGAACTGTGTTTGCGTCGTGCGCCTTGTTTTTTTTTTTCAACGCGCCGAACGCCGCGCGCCTTGTTTTCTTTCCTTTTCTTTTTTTTTTTTGCTTTGCGCCGGCGCCGGCAGAGACAAATAAAGCGGGAGGACAGAGACGAAGAAAGAGGGAGAGGGAAACTAATATGCCTCTGTTTCGCATGCGTTCGTATTCTCGCGCTTTGCGCATCGTGCAGACGCCAACCGCTTTCTAGCGCTCATAGAGCTCATTTATCCTCCCGCGTGAGGGGGAGACGCCACAGCTGGCACCGTGCCAGGGAGCTTCAACGGCGACGGCAACGGCGGGGTGCCGGCCTAAGGAGCTTCGCTCCTATTAAAGGAAAACACCGACAGACTTTTAAGTGCTTCCGTGCACAGCTCATAAACAGAAACAGTTCACGCTCATCGTTCGACGGATTCCGCGAATTTTGAGCGCGAAAGATAAGCGGCTTGCCGATTGCTATGTCCCGGTGAAATGCAATCATCGATTGTACTTTGAGCAGAATATCTCGGTGTATTCCACATGTGTTGTTTTCAAGCTAATCTTGTATTGCCTGACAAGTGTCCTGGGTTTTGTAGGAACTGTGGATTTCAGCGCGAAAAGCCCTGCGCCCGCGATCGAAAACAAATGCGACCCTCGAAGGTGTGCAGGTCCCTTCCGTATCTGTGCGCGTTGTTTTAAAATTGCTGAAGCCGCCTGGATCGTGGCCTTGTCGGTGATCGGTGGTTTCTTATATATACCGAGGTACCTTGACAATCTCACGTTGCCACATTTCATTGTTGCCTGGATATTAACGCATGGCCAATGTTGTTGCTTGCAGCAACTGAACTTTTACGCTGCTAAGCACGTTTGATTCAATTCCCGGCATGGAGGCAGGGAAAAGCTAAGAGGGAGCATTGCGCAATGTCATGGAACGAAAAAAAAAGAAAGAGACAAAGAAAGAAATTAGGAAAGAAAGAAAGGAAAATAGGGAGAAATTAAGAATGAAAGAAAGAAAGAACGAAAGAAAGAAAGAAAGAAAGAAAGAAAGAAAGAAAGAAAGAAAGAAAGAAAGAAAGAAAGAAAGAAAGAAAGAAAGAAAGAAAGAAAGAAAGAAAGAAAAAGAAAGAAAGGTAGTAGGCTACATCAGGCGTGGCCGCAAAAAGCTTCGTTAGCCCCTATTTTTCCAGTAGAGAAAAACCCAATTTTTTTTATTGTTACCTCACTTCTAGCAGGTTTGTTCCATAACTCAATTTAATGCCAATGTGACCAGCATTTAACAACGATCTGATAATAGTTTATACATGCATGATGAAAACATAGCAACTATAAGATATCGCAGTTCGTTTGGCATAGCTCGAGAATTTGCCAGCTTTCTTGTGAAAATAGTTAGCAGAGGGATTACATCGACAATCATTTCTAGGAGTTTGACACCCCAGGCTAGCACAAATCCTTTCTTTAACTGCAGTGTCTTTTTCCGTCGAGAAACCACTCTTGTTCACAGTTCAATCATTTTATTTTCACGCCCATCTTACGGTCATCTTAATGCCACTTTTTTTTCCTGCGCGCCTTATTATTCCTAATGCAAATAGAGGAGCTAACTGAAGTTAAACAATTCTGAGCCGAAAAAAATTAACTCAAGTTTACAATACCGACGGCAACACTTGATTCGTCTGTGCTTACGCGAACACGCTGGGAAAGTTTGAAAAAAATCAATCGAAAACCGCATACGATGAGAAATCACAGAGGCGCTCGCGAAAACAACGTTCCGAGGAGAAAATAAAAATGAAATTATATTTGTTGAAGTACGACAAAAGAATTGAAAGCAAAAATGATGGCACGCGCGGTTAGTTAAATCCCTTTGCTTATTCAAGCGAGATTTCTCCAGTTTAATCTCAGCTTTACAAAAAAAAGACATCAACAAGAAAGTGGTTAACAGTGACACAGGCAAGCTGTGCTAATTTATGTCTTTGTTGCTGTTAATGTTAACGCTATGGTTAACGCTGTGCTATTGCGTCGTGCTTGAGGCTATGTTATTGTTAAAGCAACGCTTGACTGTGTGTCTTTCATGTCTGTCGGAAATCATTGTTATTCCTCGTTAATTGCTGCGTTCTCGACCATGGATAATGAATCAGTAACCAGCCGGAACAACATCCCTGAGTTTTAGTTTAATTAAAGTTAGAGCCAGTTACTTGCCCGACGTAGAGTATTAAAGTTTGCTAACCTCGGAGAAGCAGCACTAACTCCGAAACGATGCTCGTTAGTCTAGGTAAGCTATGCTCAAGTTAAACTTTGCTGCAGAAGGAAAATTAAACATATATTTTGCCCATCTCGTACGCGTTGATGCTTGCGTTGAACCCCATTATCCATAACGTAAATAAAAGTTGCGCACGTGTGCTAAACTTCGCCTCCAAAGAATAATTGCCTTTCACTCGATACAGCCTTTTAATTAAACGCATGGAAAGTTCTTGAACGCTGGCCGCATCTCTCGATTTCTTCAGAGAGCTATTTTTTTACGTATTACAGTTGTTCAAAAAAATATCTGAATTGGTGTTAAATTGTGTTGTGTGCTCGACTGCTGACCCGAAGGTCGCGGGATCGAATCCCGGCCGCGGCGGCCGCATTTTCGGTGGAGGCGGAAATGGTTGAGGCCCGTGTACTTTGATTTAGGTGCACGTTAAAGAACCCCAGGTGGTCAAAATTTCCGGAGTCCTCCACTACGGCGTCTCTCATAATCATATCGTGGTTTTGGGACGTTAAAGCCCAGCAATTATTATTATAAACTGTGTTGTGTACAGCGTGCTGTCTCTGATCGGTATTTTTCTATTTTTGATTCCCGTAAAATAATTGCCAGGCAGTAAACATATGCTCGTCTGCTTGGGCTTTCTACATTTCTGTTAACTCTCTCTCTCTCGATCTCTCTCTTTAATTTTTCCCGTTATATATTTCTTTGTACGCAAAGCCGTGGGTTGAGCTTGTTCGTCATACAGACTTCCGCAAATAGCTTGGTGCTAAGCAGACGAGGGGAAAAAGTCCTAGTAGAAAGAAGGGACAGCAACTAGCGACTGCTTTTATTTGTTGCCGAAAACGAGCATTATATACACGACCACACCATTGGGACATACGGAACACTACCACCGACAAAACAGCAAAAGAATTCGGACATGTGCATGGTCACAATCTTCACTTTAACGTTTTTTTTACAATTCATAAACCTCATGAACTATCTGACAGAAGATTGGGATGATGCCCACGTCCGAGTTAGGCTCAGCTAAAGATTGCTTTTTCCATATATATATATATATATATATATATATATATATATATATATATATATATATATATATATATATATATATATATATTGTAAAGGAAGGAGACACAGAGACAACGCCCTTGCTGCGGGCCGGCTGTTCTATTCTCTGACTTCGTCTTTCTTGTCTACGGGCTAGCCGAGCGCACGCGTGCGCCCGTGTGCCGGTTTCGCTTCTCGTCCTTACACTCGGCCACGCTGCGACAGTCCATGTGGAGCTGGCGAAATGTTCTCGGGCGGACGGCATTGGCTGTGTAGCTTTGGTCGTAGCAGGCCCACAGGCTCTGGGCCCTGAAGCACCATCGTTGGCCAAATTGTATCTGGCGGTAGGCATTGACTTTGCCGCGGTGGTCGGTCTTGTGTACGCCGCGACGTGTCATGCAGAATTACCGAAGACTCAGGCGGCCGACATTGGCTCTGTCGTTGTTGCCTCAAGTCTCGGCCACGCTGCGACATTGCTTGTAAAGCTGCCGACATCATCTCTGGCGGGCGGCCTTGACTATGCCGCGGTGGCCGTTGATACGCACGCGGGGACATGTCCTGCTGAACTGCCCAACATTCCGGTGGACGACACTGGCTGTGTCGGCGTGGTCGTCGCAGGTCTCGTCCATGCTGTGAATGGATGTCGTCACCTCTGGAGTATGAGGCTATCTGGTGGTAACAGCTGATGCAGGGTGGTCGCATCGGTTGCAGGTCATTAAGACGACTATGCAGTCGCAGTTGGGAAGACAGGGCAGCGAACCTTGGTTGTACTATGCCTGTCCCCACTAAGTCAGGACGTCTGCGCTGTTCCTTGTGCGTCAAGCGGCGACGGGGTGTCCCACTACAAATCTGTGGCATCGCAGGGCAAAGTTCACGTACTGGCTTGTGAGGCAAGTCGTGCTCTTGCTGCAGTGATGTCGTACCGGTGTTCGAGCTGATGGCTTTTGACAATGTTCGGTGTGCTGTCAAGCCGTCCCGGTAAGAAGCCTTGTAATCCGGTGAAAACGTGGGCGGCACCGGAAGGTCTTCCTTGACAATGTCCTCAGGCGGGATAGCCACCTTTAAGGAGACTGCACATGGCAAGTGGCGAGCGTCCGCACACTCGGCCAATGAGAGTGGTGGTGGTGGCCTGGGATGATGTGGCTCCTGACTGTGCTCCGAACCGGGAGTGGTGGCTAGTGCATCGTCTTCAACTGGTTTGGAGGGAGCTGACATCGTCATACAGTAGACCGACGCGTCCCGGCACTCTATACCACTGACCAGCTTGGAGGTCGACTCACTGGCGACTGTGGCTCGGAGACGGTCTTGGTCTCAGTCAAGGGTGGTTCTGTGGCAGGTATCGACAGAGAGTCTGACAGGGGTGAGTACACCTGGCGGCTAGTGTCGATGACATCCGCTGGGTGCTCTGCGAAGCTGTCCGTGGAGCAGCTACAGGCCACAGATGCATCAGGGGGGCGCTGCGCCTCGCGAGCTTGATCTCCGAGACAGGGCGGGTTGGTGGACGCCCGAGCTGCAGCTCCGAAGTGGTGCGTGGTAGAGGCTCGGTCGGTGGTCAGGGGGTCACAGGCATGCGAAAGGGGACGAAATAGACTCGTTAACTTCGCACACCATTCAGACCAGGACCCCTGCCCGACGCCCTCGTAGGCATGCCATGCCTTGGCGGCATCGCGAAGGTGGTCGATGGCAATTAGCCACTTGCGATACTCCCGGCCAGGCAAGGAGCCTGCCGAGAGAATTAATGGTCTCGACCCACAGGAAAACGTCGTCTTGGAAGCCGCGGAACACCGGCACTGCCCAAACAGCCGACGATGGTGAAGCGGCAGGCGAGAACCCGGAGTTCAGCGACGACACGCGGTGGAGTAGACGAGACAGTTCCGTGAGTATACGCACGTGTTCCGCACCGTTGCCGGCCGAGGCGCCCGACGAACACTCGGCGGGGTTCGCGGAGTGCGTGGCGGTCCCGGTACTCACGGTGGCTGGATACATGGTCCAGGACGCGTGGACGGCGTCCCTTGTCGTGAACACCGCGTCACTCCAGTGGTGTGGAGCCGTCGAAGAGGCCTAGACGCCGTCCCCGAACGGTGGTGGCAGTGGCGGCAGGCGAGCAGGTGCCGAGGAGGCCTGGACGCCGTCCTCAAGCAGCACTTACTGCTGTTTCACGTTGCTGACTGCCATGGACGAAGAGTCGTAGACGTAGCACTTCGTCTTCGTCGACTGCGCCATTGTAAAGGAAGGAGACACAGAGACAACGCCCTTGCTGCGGGCCGGCTGTTTTAGATGTGAAGCATCTTATGGCGAAGCTTAATCCGGTGGTGGTGGTGTGCCGCGTGCCCACCCCTTACTGCGCATGCGCAAACAGTTAAAGAAAAAATAAAAATAAAAACCTCCTCTCCCCTCTCTCTCCTCTAGGCATCCCTCCCCACGGCAACCACACCCCTCACTGCGCATGCGCCTCCTTTCCTCTCTCCCCCTCTTACACTCCCCCCCCCCCCTCTCCATCCCTGCCCGCGGCGTCTAACTCCCCCCTGCGCATGCGCGTCCCCCCCTCTCTCTCCTCTCCTACGCTCCCCCCTCTCTCCTCTACGCATCCCTGCCCACGGCGTTCACACTCCCCACTGCGCATGCGTGTCACCCCCCTCTCTCTCCTCTCCTCCGCTTCCCCCTCTCTCGCCTCGCGACGCCGACGCAGGCAGCGTCTGCTAGCGAGTTTCTTGGTTGAAAAAACCGACTGCTCGCGCTGCACAACCGTTCACTGGCCATCCCGTATATATGGCAATGGATCTTGACCTCCAAGGTGGTGCCGGTGGAAGATTTCTCCTGTGCGTTGTTGAACAATAAAAATTCGCAGCGTGCGCGTTAACTAAAAGCGGAGTGCGGGTCTCTGTGTCCAGTCGGAGTCTTCTGTCTCTCATTGCCCATTAGCAGCGATTGGCATGTTCCAGTAGGAAACACTGCTCCATCACTGCCTGCTTTGCGCCTCCCCAGTTTTTCTCTCCTGCGCAACGCTGCGATGAGCGCCAGCGTCAACGCCGCCGCCAGTGTAAGCGTTAGCGCCCGCTGCTTCACATCTACACATGGTTCCCTTTAGCGGGAGATGGTGTAATTTTTATTCTCTGACTTCGTCTTTCTTGTCTACGGGCTAGCCGAGCGCGCGCGTGCGCCCGTGTGCCGGTTTCGCTTCTCGTCCTTACAATATATATATATATATATATATATATATATATATATATATATATATATATATATATATATATATATGTGTGTGTGTGTGTGTGTGTGTGTGTGTGTGCGTGTGTGTGTGTATGTGTGTGTGTACAATAAAGTTTTTTTTTGTTATGCTCGGAGAGTGGGACGGAACAGGGGTCAGTCCCCTCTTCCCGCCGCCTCGCCCGAACGAACCGGACTTAAAATATAGTTTATTCATTCATTCATTGTTATATTCCTGGCTACAGGCTTCTTAAATTTTCCTCGGAGGCAGGTTATTATGACAATAATAATCAGGGAATTTTCTGTGATAGCTCGAAAGGAATGAGCATAGGCGACGACTGAACGGGCCTTTTTAGGGAGATATACGGAGAAAATGCAGTTTGCGTAGAATGGACATCCCTGTCACAGCCCTTGCGTAGCAAGGGCTGTGACAGGGATGTCCTTTGTCCTCGCTGCTATTCATGCTGTACATGGTGAGGACGGGAAAATCGCTCGAAAGTAGCAACATTGGTTATAGTCTGTCGCACAGTCAGGCCGGCGTGATGATTGAGCACAAGCTTCCAGGTTTATTTAACGCTGATAATACTGTCGTATGTGCGGACAGTAGAGATGATGTACAGCGGCTGTCGGATACAAGCGGATGGGAAGTTGAAGCTCTAGGACTAGGATTTAGCGTTATAAAATGTGGTTTGATGGTATTCAATGATTCCAATTATCAGGCGTGATCAATACAGGGCCAAGAAATGCCGAGGGTAAGCGAATACAAGTACCTCGGAGCATGGGTCAATGAGGATGATAGGCAGATGGAGGTACGAGAAAAAGCTTCGGTAGCAAAAGGAAAGAGCAATGCTGCAATAATGAAGCACAGAGTTTTATGGGGATGCAACTGGTACGAGGTGCTTCGAGGTCTGTGGAAAAGTATAATGGTTCCGGGGCTTACATTTGGGAACTCAGTGGTGTGCATGAAGTCAGAGGTGCAATCAGGATTGGATGTAAATCAAAGGACTGTGAACGCCAGCGTTGAGCGCTCACGAGAAGAGGACAAATGTGGCTGTGAAAGGCAATATGGGATGGGCATAAAAAAGGAGAAAACTGGGCGAGTTGGTATGTTTTCCTCGTTAACGGAGAGCGCGCACTGACTACGGGACAAGGAGAACACGACACAATCGCTCAATTTCAACTGAAGTTGAAAGTGAGAGCTTGTGTCGATGAGAGAAAACGGGAGAAAATCACATCCATTGTGAAAAACCGCGCGACGCAGACACGGACCAAGAAGTACAGATCGTCGAGCTGTGTTTCACAATGGACAAGTACCAACTAGCTCGCATCAATTCGCTCTTAAGAAAATCAAATATGCAGTGCCACACGTGCGTCACTACGCAGAACACATAACTGAACGATGTACGTAACACATTGCTTCAAAAAATTAGTCTGACAAGATGGCGAGTTCGTAAACCATATCTGCTGAAACTTGCAAAGCGCTAGGCGGTGTGGTCCAGAAAAGATACCTTTTATGTGTTAGGGCCTGTGACGTTTGGCTCATACACCTCTGACCTTCTTTTAGGGGCGAAGCTCCTTATGCCGTGGGTCGTGCGTCCCTTGTTTGTAGTACGTAGTAGCCACATGCGTGATGACGATGACGCTGCCATCACGGCACACCACATGGAATGTGGTGTCACTGACCTCCATAAAAAGGCTGGACGGCGCATCGCCGCTACCCGACGCGCGAGCTTGTGAAGCCACCGGAAGTTCCCTTGTCTGTCCCGGAAGCGGCTGTCTGCTACGCTTTTCTATGCGCGCTGAGCTGCTTTTATGATCGTATTCCTTGGCGTTTTCTGAATATCACATTTTTCGCAGTCAATTGCAAGACAAGGCAGCATGCTGCAGCCATCGATGCAAACAAATGTAGGATAAATGAACTTTTTAAGATGAAAGTATGTTCACATAAACCTGACGTCTTCATCGAAGTGCGCCTTTATGTCATAGACATTTGCTCTTGACGTCGTGGTTTTGTGACTGCTGATCGTGATGTGCGTAGAAGAGAGTCCATCCGATTATGCTAGACGCGCTCAAGAAACCGGAATAGCTACACAACAGAACAGCTGGTTTGTTTATTTGGTAGAGTGACGTCGATATCCACGCATTTTTTTAATGATGACTCAAAATAATCAGTTTCGCGAAATGCTTACGGATGGCTGATCCAGTGGTTTTGCATTGTGATGAACCTATAATCTTGATCTGCGATACAATTATGAATTTCACGCGAAGCATATGGACTCGGCAGCTAGCATGTCCTTGTGCAGCTCTGGTTGTAGCTTTAGAGGTTTCCTGAGAGCTCGGTCATAGTTGACTCAAGAAATCAGAGCTTCCAGAGACCTCTCTGGAAGCCCAGGCTCCTGGGTGACCCTAGGAATTGCTGCAGCATTACTCTCTCTTTTTTATTGAAGGTCGTGGCGTCTCTACCACCACGGTTTTACTTCGCGAAATCTGACGAACTTCTGTTTGGCGCTGTGACTACGTGCGACCGGGCACAACGTGAGGTCTCGGCATCCCGACGGAGGATAACGGACCCGAGGGCGATACCTGAAGACTATGTTTATTCTCCAACGTTCCAACTGAAGTGTTGTACGATGTTTTCGACGTAGATATGGCTAACTGCGTAGCGAATCAGTGCGAATGCCGCTCACCTCTGCGGTAACGCTAACATGTGTTGCGACAAAACGTGCCAAATGTACGTTCTGATTCAGGGCAACACATAAGAAACGAACTATCTATTTTCGTTTAGGTTGTTTCGAACACAGAGAGACTGAAATCTTCATTTATAAACAAGCTGATGAAAGGAGAGGCCACGGCCACCATAGTATAGTACAAGCTAAAAATCGTCAGCGCCGCCTTGAAAGGGTGATCTAGCGGTAGCGTGTCGGCTTCGTAATTCAATGTATGACGAAGGGAGTGGGTTCGAGCCCCACCCAGTGAAACTTTTTTTTCGCCTTTTTTTTATAGCAGTGTTTGTGTTTCACTTACAATTACGATCTGGCAATGAGCGAAATTTTCAAAAGCAATTTAAAAGCCCAATTTCGGCCTATACCTGGTGTCAGTGTGCCCGCGCGCCAGCGTCCCTAGAGTTACTTTTAGGAGATTCGCCACCGCAGATTCAGACACACAAAGCCTGCAATGTAACCACTTATTTTGCCAACGTATGGTGACAACGAAGGGTTACGCTCAGCCTGCCCTTCAAGTTCGTTTTTTTACGGGGAGCTCGCAAAAATACAGGCGATTCCCACTACCAACTTATCATATATTATGGCTTATTTCCTAGTAAAACGAGCAAAACTCGATGCGATTTCCGAGTACCCACTCGTGAAACGTCTTCCTTGAAGACCTTCCTAGTCAGCTTGAGCAATTTACAGCGCTACAGGGAGGCATTGTTTCAAAATAAAGAAAAGAAACGCTGGTCCGCCAACAGCAAATGAGTGGTCGCGCGCTCGCTTCCGGGACACCAACGGCGGCATCCGGTGGCTTCACCCGCGCGCGCTCGATGCGCCATCCAGCTCCTCCTAGTGGAGATCAGTGTGTGGTGTGCCGTGATGACGATGACGATCGCGATGCCATACAACACATGGCGTCGCGATATGGTCTCACATGCACATCATTTGACCACATGCAACCAACCACCATCACGTCTTTGCCGTGGGTCGTGCGTCCCTTGTAGTTTGTAGTACGTAGTAGCCACCTGCGTAACCAGCAGTATCTCCCTGTGTGATGACGATGACGCTGCCATCATGGCACACCACATGGAATGTACCCACTATGCGTCATAACGATGACGCTGATGACGATGACGATCGCGATGCCATACAACACATGGCATCGCGATATGGTCTCACATGCATATCGTTTGACCACATGCAACCAACCACCATCACGTCTTTGATGATGCACCTCCGGAGCTTCGCCCACTCATCATCATTCACTCCGCGGATATGCTGTGATTTTTAGGGAGCGAAGCTCCTTATGCCGGCACCCGCCATCGCCGTCGACGTTGAAGCTCCCTGGCACTGTGCCAGCTGTGGCGTCTCCCCCTCACGCGGGAGGATAAATTAGCTTTATGAGCGCTGGAACGCGGATGGCGTCTGCACGGTGCGCAAAGCGCCAGAATACGAACGCATGCGAAGCGAAGGCAGATTAGTCTCCCTTTCATTCTTTCTCCTATACTCTGCCACCTCCCCTCAAACCGGCGAACGCGCGAAACCATCGCTTTACCCTGTCGTCCGCCCAGTGGCTGGTCTGTTGCCCGGACAATGAAACGCCGCGCGCGCCGAACGCCGCGTGCGTCCCATTTCTAAAGAGCTTCGCTCATCAGATGTATTCGTACGCGGAACAACTGCTACTTTTCTCAATGTGTACCATGCAATCACTGTGGATGAGCGGTATATTTTTCCTTTTGAAAGGAAAGGGCCAGAGGGATTAGGGATGGGGGGAGGTTGCTACAGACGGTAGTCCTCCGCAACCCTCTCTGCCCAACCCAGGATGGCCTCCTGGACGTCGGGTTTCAAGCTGCGCACGGCAGCCTCCCACTGCTCCTCATTATTTAATACTTTTCGGAGGGACGGGGGAGGAGGGTGTTTAGGGCACCCCCCACATGACATGACTTACCCCCGTATTCAGAAACGCTCCTTGACTTGATTTGACTTGCCACCGCCTCAAGGCAGCGCGTTTGAAACGCGTTTGTGCTGCATTGAAGGCGGTGGCAAGTCAAGTTCAAGTCAAGGAGCATTTCTGAATACGGGGGTAAGATTTGCTTTCTTTTGCGGAGCAATATTTACAGGAGGAGGAGGGGGTAAAGAGAGAGTTCAGAGCAGGCGTCGAATTACGGCCGCGGTCATAGGCTGCTACTACTATTCATGGAGACAAAACGCTAGGGGTGCTTCTAACATATGCCATACCGAAAGGCCCAGGTACTTACTCCGGGTTGTTGTCGAAATTGTTCCGCATAAATAGCGAACTGCAACAGTGACAGCCACTCTTTGATCTCGTGCCCATTATCGAAAGAATTTCTTCATACTTTTTAATCGATCTTTTACAGAACAAGTAAGCACACTCCTACCACTGTGCTGTAGAAGGTCTAGTTTCGAATAGGCGTCAATGAATGATCGAACAGTAGGCTGGTTGGGCTTAGCTTTAGGGGCGAAGCTCCTTAGGATGTGGGTCGTTCCATCCTCTGTAATAGTATGTTGTAGTAGCCACTTCTAGTTAGTTTTAAGAATTGCTGACTAGATAGCGTTGTGTGTATGTCCTTGGAAATAATATCACTAGATGGCGTTAGTGGTTTTCGTATAGTTGGCGATTAAAGAGGATAGATGGCGCTGTTATAATAAGAAAATGATGTCAGTTAGCGCGCCACCGCTAGGGGAGATATAATAAAAGGGACTCGCTCTTGGCGCGCTTTCTCTTTCCCTCGGAGTCGCCGGATGGATGATAAGGCTGCGGAGCGTAGAGCGCGCAAGCCAGACGAAGCGGGCACCTCGTAGACGCTTCCTGGGTACCCATTGAACCTAGAATGACTACTCTCACTCTGGACCGCAAGACAGGCGTCGCTTGCAAGAGAAGACAGTTTCCTCTCGTTAAAACTAGTGCCATTACAGTACACAAATCACACACAGTGTTTCTCATTCTTTATATGATGATTCATGGGGCGATACACGGAAGATTCACGGTTTTACCGATGATTCCCCCCTGAAGCTTCGCCCCACTCATCATCATTCAACTCGTGGATATGCTGTGAATTTTTGATATGGAATGCCTCACAAATCTCTCTCGTAACCTTGCCCGAGTGACGGAACAACAGTACAGATCCAGTGTGTTTCGTCGCGTCGTCATAGAGTGCGTAGGCACATTTGTGAACTGTGGCTAGAGTTGGCTGGAACACCATTTATGAAAGGCCAGACGTTCGGGTAGGTCATTCAGAACGCTGAGTCCCTCGTCGCACCGCATTGAAAGGTTCTCTCACTTTCCAGAAGTGCGCCCGAGCGAAATCTGAGAATATCCAAATCGAGTAGGGCTTCCC
>JALIZH010014131.1:0-70376 GCA_030522465.1 Rhipicephalus appendiculatus | reverse complement strand
TTATGGTGGTTTGCTTCATCAACGTCCGCGTGCACACATACCGCGCATTGGGAATACATACCACGCCAGAAAAAATTGACGGCGCTACTCCTGGCCTCTATTTTTCTTACTGCAGAATTGGGCAGCGGGGTATCGACGCAGCACATACTTATCAATGGAGGCGTGCCAGCCTGCACTAGCCTGACACGAGTCCCAGCAAGCAGCCAGAAAACGTTGACGAGGGAATCGCAGTCACGGCACAGCACTGTCTCTTCGACGCGATAAGCATATAGGCACAGTCCGCTTTGCTAAGCTTCTCTCGGTTTTCCAGTGATTTGCTGTGAGAGTTACCTTCGGACAAAGTTCTTTTTTTGAAAAAGAACCACAGTGCAGTATTACTGGCGGAACGGCTGCTCGTGCTAAAATCAAGCAGGAGAACGGCGCACGCTCGTGCTCTCGCCGCGGTACACTGCGGCCGGCCGTCTGGACGCGAGCGGCTGAGTTGTGTCACGACTCGCCGCCAGGTGCCCTTTTTCGGCACGCCACCTATCCAGCGCTTGTCTCCTATACCCTTCTACTTGCTGCGCTCTCAACGCGAAGAGAATGTGGTGTGAAGAGTGTCCCTGGGAGCGGCCGTATTTTCTTAAACCAGCGTTTTCTAGGGTTGCGTGAGATCGCATCCAAAAGAGTTAGCTTACAGCCTCACTTCGTATAACATTACAATTTGTTGCTATCGTATTCATTGCTTCACCCTTGCGGTGAAACTGTGACTTTTTTAACTAGCGCGCCTGTTGCGCCGACTCAGTATAGCGCAACCTGCTCTCACTATAGAGCGACTGCTCACTATACGGCCAGTTTTACTAGCGCCTTTCCTTACCTGCCGTCACTATAGGCTACTGCTCACTATAGGCTACTGGGGAGTGCCTGGGGGCGCCCGTAACCCACGACGTGCCGCTTCGCGGTCAGTATTTTGCCAGCGTCCGTGGTGCGCGCCCGAGTCACTGGGGCGCCCGTAACCCACGATGTGCAGCTTTGCGGTCACTAGCGCGCCCGTAACCGCGCCGCTTCGCGGTTCTCAGTATTTTGCCAGCGTCCGTTGTGGGCCTGAGTCATTGGCGCGAACTTTCCGTGGATCGCGCACGCTCGTAGAGCCAGAGAACATCTGGTGGAGCCACGCGACTAGGCTAGGTACATCTCGCTCGAATTTTCTAGGGACAGCGCCAAAAAATGGTCAGGCAACATGGGCATGTTTTTGGTGGCTGTTTAGTCGCTTCGCGACTGCACAGCGTGAACAAATTTTGGCTTTGAAGCCAATCACCGAGGGTTTGGCGGGCCAAAGTCGGGATGTTTCACGGCGCTTGCACCTTACGCGACCGAACTACGCAAGAAGTTTGTGCATTCGTTTCGGAAGCGAAGTTGTGAAGGGCGCGTGGCAGTTTTTTTTCATGTGTTTTTCCACGTACGCAAATGACATAATCCCCTTTGAAAATTGGAGGACGTTTGAGCTTTGCCTTCAAGAGTAGATAGGGATAGCGTAATCGGACCTCGTGCCCATCGCCTTCTGAACTGCCAGCCTGCTTCGGTTACCGGGGTGCATGCCTCAACCGTGCCGTTAGGAAACGAACGACTGTCCGCGTAACATTGGCCGTTTCAAAGTATCATTGAATGCCTATTGCAAACACAGTTGTTAAGTGCCCACTACGCCATAATTATTCCTTTTACAAATCAGCGAAGGGCCCACTACGCGTCCGTAGGGCAACACGCGAACCTGCGCAGCTGTTCACCTTGTTGATGGTTCTGTTGCTGATGATGATTAAATATTTCTGAGCGCTTTGTAATGGGTGGGCCTTCAAAACACACACTCCTTGCTGAATTCACATGTTTTGACGCCTGACGTGATTCTACGCTTCTGCCACGCTATAAATGATACGTTAAGGAGACTCCTTTCACTAAATGACATTAATATAGTGTTTTTTCCAGAGCAGTTTCATCAAATATTGTGGCTCTGTGGTAGAGCACCCGCTTGCCACGAAGACGGCCCGGATTCAATCCTCACTCGGACCCGGAAATTTTTATTATTTATTTTATTTGCATCTTTCTCGATTTTTCGGTCACTGACAAGATGATGACTTTTCGCTCACAATCAGCGACGCCAACGCCGACGCCGGAATTTCAGCAAAACAAGCTCTCTAACGCCATGGCGTTAAAATAAACATGTGCTCTCTTTTGAAGCAGGATATCGGTGAAAGTTTTAACAACAGGGCTACTGTAACAATGTTAGCGTTAGTTTTAGCCACCCCACCCTAACAAAGTTGCACCATTGGCCTTTGTCGAGTTTCAGATATCCGTCCTGTCGAATTATTCGAAACTTTGATCACTAGCTATTCGAAAGTCGAATCGAATTATTCGACTAGGTATCATCCGATTCAAATTCGACACTCGACTATTCGCACACCCCTACTATTTCTAGTGGCGCAGGCGATAGGCTGCCGCGCTTCGGTCGTTTGGGGCGGGGCCTCTCCAAACTTCTTAAGTTGTATCCGTGTCTAGCTTAGACAAGGCGAGAACATTGTTTTACAGTGGCTTCATGCCTTTGCCGAAAGGTAGCAAGGGGTAGCATCTCAGTTCTTGGACAGCCTTATTGTCGCTACGCAAAGATACAACAGCGTCTTTCTGTCCCTAAGATATGTACGGGTTGCGAAGAGCGCCGCATAACTGAAATTGGGCTGTGCTGCGACATAAATGAGATGTGGGGTGTCATTTTCTAAAACCACGATGTGATCCGGTAGCCATAGACTACTCCGAACTAGTTTTCATCACCTGACTTTTAATTTTTCTTGTGCATGCTTGCATCTAATCACATGAGCGTATTTGCATTTCAATGCCACAGAAATACAGCCACCGCGGCGGGGAATCGAACTTGTGGCCTTGTATGTATATTTCGCAAATCGACAGTATGGAGGCTAAGGCACCTTGACGCTTCAGTGGCTCATTCGTGATTTTTCTTGTGTGAGGTCATTAACCTTCACAAAACGAAAAAGACTGCATATTTTCATCACAGAACCTTATCTACTACGTGGCCTGAAATCCTGCCCATAGAAGCTTCTCAGACAAGCGTCTCAACATCATCGCTCAATGGTACACTCCGCTTCCACATCCAAACGCTTTACCTGCCCATAGACAAGAAAACGTTCTCTTCCCGGAATATATTCTCACCCTTGGAAAATCGATTGTCATTCATAAAAAAAATATTTGTTCTAAACAGGCACTAATGCCAGTTGTAGTTAGATTTTTATCAACATGTTTTAAAAGGGATGAATGCTATTTTATTACGCAGGTGTTCTCGCGATGCAAGGTGGATGCTTTGAAGGAGACATCCTCACGTCGGAATATCCCGAAGATGCCGTGAGCCTCTTTTTTATCACAATAAAGAACGCCCGAAAGCATTCACATTTATTACTAGGCGCGCGTGGAGAGTTTGTTCAATAACTAGTCTGTTTCTTAACGCTGCCCAGAGCAGGAGAAGCAGGCTGAAGGGCAAGAAAGTTGACATGCTTGCGCTCTTTCAGCACAGTGATTGGCTGACACATGATAACTAACCTGAACTGCTCAGCTTTGGCAGAAATGAAGCTGTTACACGTGGCTGAACTGCACGGCTTCAAACTTATATTGCATTTTGCGATTTCAAATTAAAAATATCAAAAGCCAAGTTTTTAATTGTAATGCGTAACTGGTTAATTTTGAATATGAATTGATTGATGGACATATTCGGGTACTCTGACTGCGGCAATAATTTAGTTCTTTCGCCAAAAGATTGCTCATAAATTAAGCGAACTTAGTACTGCTGATGGTAGGCTATCGCAAATGATTTGGTGATATTGCCACCCAGCAACAGCATAATTATTCACAGCACTATTGATTGTACTATCGGCAGCAATACTTTTGATGGTACTGTTGATTGCAGTGTTGATAATACTATCGATCGTGTATTGATAGTAGTATTATCGATAGTTTCTTTACACTATCGATAGTTTCAAAAAAACTATCGATACTATCGATAGTCCATTTATTGATAGTTCTGCATCACTACTTGGCATCCTACCGTCCCATCGCATTGGTAAGTTGTGTCGGCAAGGTCATGGAGAGGATGCTGCTGACACGCATGGAATGGTACCTAGAACATTACAAAATCTACCCTGATGCTATGGCTGGCTTTCGACGAGGTCGGTCTTCAATTGATCACGTCATTGACCTAGTGACTTATGTTTAGCAGCAGAAAAGTAAGAAGCGGCTTTCGGTAGCACTGTTTCCAGAAGTGAAAGGCACCTATGACAACGTGACCCATGAGGCCATTCTCGATGCTCTCGAGGCAGTGGAACTTAGAGGTCACGTCTTTCGATGGGTTAGAAGCTACCTCACACAGAGGTCAATGTTCGTCCTAACAGAAGATGGGCCTACCAATAAGCATTTCACCAGTCGTGGTGCCCCACAAGGTGGTGTGTTGAGCCCGACGCTTTTCAATTTAGTTCTGCTGGGTCTTACCGAAACGCTACCACAGACGGCTAATATATCTCTCAACGCCGATGATATTTGCATCTGGGCGTCCGGCGTGACAAGGCCGCAAGTTGGCGCAAGAATCCAGAAGGCAGCAACCTTAACGTCTGCATACCTTCGCCGGCAAGGCTTGACTATTTCTACAGAAAAATGCGCAGCAGTGGCATTTACACGGAAGCCGATGTCCTTCTACCCAGTGTGCAGTGAAGGCCAATCTGTTGCCTATAAGAGCAGCAATAGGTTTCTAGGTGTGATCGTGGATCGTGATCTCAGCTGGAGCCCCCATGTCTCTTATTTAAAGAAAAACAAACTCACTTGTATTGGAAATGTATTTAAGTTCGTTGCCGTCAAATCTTGGGGCCTATCCGTGCACTCAATGCTGCAGTTATATTCTGCCCTCTTTCTTGGTTTTCTCCGATATAGTCTTCCGGTCTTGTCCAACTCATGCAAGACCAATATCCGTGCACTGCAGAGCGTGCAAGCCCAAACACTTAAGGTATGTCTGGGCTTCCCCAGATGCTCATCGACAACTGCAATTGTTATTGCCTAAGAGCAGCCGGTCACAACGCATATCGTTGTTGAGACGCTGAGCGCACACATTCGGCACCTATCAGGGCTACCATCCCATATTTAGCGGTTTTGCCAGCGCAGGGGCCGCGCGTTTCGTTCTGCGGTATTGTGACGAATCACCAAGACATATTACCATCTGGCTTCAAGCCTGCGATGCGCCCGGCATCTGCATTGTGGTGTCTCCGGAAACCTCATGTGTGCTTATCGGTTCCAGGAATCGTTAGGAAGGCACGCCTGTCACCGCTAGCGCTCAAGCAGTTGTCATTGCATCTCCTAAACGAAAGCTACCTTGACCGCCTACACGTTTACACCGATGGATCCACTAATTCCAGCAGCTCTACCGAAGCAGTGGTTGTTGCATCGGGCGACATATCAATGCAACTCAAGTGTTCTCACATCACGACGTCGACAGCAGCAGAACTCACAGCACTACAAGGTACGGTCAAATAGGTACTTTGGCAGCCACCTAATCAATGGGCCATCTTTTGCGACTCGAGCTCAGCTTTACAAGCACTGCAGTTTGCCTGGCGGCATGGTTTATACGAGCGGCTAGTCTATGAAATAAGGCGAGACTACCACGAAGCAGTCGAGAGCGGACATGATGTGCCATTTCAGTGGCTGCCGAGCCATTGCCGAATTGTAGGCAATGACCTCTCCAATGAAGCTGCACGATGACCTCATAAAAAGGACCTGCGGACGCCCATGCCGCTCTCTAGAACGGACGCGACACAACTGCAATCGCTTGCTCATCGAGTCACACTTTCACAATGGAACACGCAGTGTTTCTCCAATCAGCGCTTATATTCCATTGACCCTAATTTACAACTTCGTTTGCCATGCGGACTCTCCCGTCGAGATGCAACTTTGTTGTGTCGCATGTGGTGGGTGTGGCATTTACGAATGCATACTCTCATCTCATAGGAATGGCCAACAGCCAGGCATGTAACTTATGCGGCTGTGAGGAGACGATTGAACATATTCTATGCCACTGCCCATTCTACCAGACTCAGCGATGTGTTTTAGGAGCCAAACTCGATCGTCTTGATGCAAGACCGCTATACGAAACGAAGGTCCTAGGACCTTGGCCTACGGTTTCGTTCATACAAAAGGCCACGAAAGCCCTACTGAGATACCTGAAGGCTACCGGACTTCACGAGCGTCTGTGAAATACCAGCGCGAGTTCGTGCTGTGTGTTCTTACTAACTGTTATTCCCACCCCCTTTTTTTTTCTTTTTTTCCCATCTTTCTCCTCTATCTTATCTATTATTCCTCCTTTCCCCCACCCCACGGGTAGGGTAGCCAACCGAGCCAAGCTTGGTTAACCTCCCTGCCTTTCTTCTTCGTTTCTCTCTCTCTCTTCGCATTTAAAAGTTCCAGAGCTGAAATATTCAGGTTCACAGTATACTTTCACGTGGTCGTGACGTCGACGAAGGCAGTAGTCGGTATGTCCAAGAGTAAACTGTTTATTTGGCCGAACTTGTGGCCGGTAAACAGAAAGTCAGATTACAGCAATACACACTGGCACTGATAGCGGCGAACAGAGCGTCGGCGGTCGATCAACTGACAAGCGGTGAATCGCGTCGGCATTTATACGTGTGTCATCGAATATTCCAGCCTTATCGCTGGTTGTCGCGCCTTGTCGGCGGTGTCTTGCGCCGCTGACAGTCCCGGCATGTCTTCATGTAACGAGCGACGTCGGCGGAAAGGCGTGGCCAGTGGCACTTTTCTTGTACCCTCGCGAGCGGGCGGGAAAAACCGAGGTGGCCAGCCGTCGGGTCGTCGGGCAGGGCCTACAAAACTTCTGGTCGCAGTGCCGATGGTATAATGATAAGGTAGTTGGCGCGGGCCTGAGAGAAGTTCTTCTTTACGAGGACGCCGTTTTTCAAGAAAAATGACGCCAATCCTCGCCTGAATACTTTTGGAACAATGGCGGTCCTGCCCTTAAGGTATTGAATGAGACCCCCAGAGTTCCGGGTCGTCTCGCTGTCCTTCAGCGAAGTCGTCGGCGCTTATGGTTCCGAAGAAGCAGTCATCCTCCTGGTCGTCCTTGGTGGCGGGTCGACGGGAGCACGAGACAAGATGTCGGCATCAGAGTGCCTTCGTCCGTACTTGTAAACGACGGCAACGTCGAATTCTTGAAGTCTGAGAGTCCACCTGGCGAGACGACCTGAAGGGTCCTTCAAGGTAGCTAGCCATCACAAGGCGTGGTGGTCGCTCACAACTTTGAAGGGCCTGCCGTTGAGGTAGGGGGGGGGAACTTTGACGTTGCCCAGATGATGGCAAGACGCTCCTTTTCTGTTGTGGAATAGTTGGCTTCTGCCTTGGATAGCGACCGGCTAGCATAAGTGATAACCCTTTCCACTCCGTCAGTTCTCTGGACAAGAACGGCGCCGAGTCCTACGCTGCTTGCGTCGGTGTGGATTTCCGTGTCGGCGTGTTCGTCGAAACGCGCAAGTATTGGAGGCGTCTGCAGGCGTCGTTTCAATAGTTCAAATGCTTCGACTTGCGCAGCTCCCCACTTGAATTCGACGTCGTTCTTCATGAGCTGAGTTAATGGCTCGGCGATGCGCTAAAATTGCTTAACGAAGCGTCTATGATAGGCGCACAAGCCGTGAAATCGGCGTACGGCCTTCTTGTCGGTGGGCGGCGGGAAGGCAGCGATGGCAGCTGTTTTGCGTGGGTAGGGGAGAACTCCAGACATGCTGATGACGTGACCCAAGAACAGAAGTTCCTCGTATGCGAAGCGGCACTCTTCTGGCTTCAGGGTGAGTCCGGAGGTCTTGATTGCTTAAGTACAGCATCAAGGCGCCGGAGATAATCGTCGAAGTTTGAAGAAAACGCAACGACGTCGTCCAAGTACACAAGGCAAGTCTGCCACTTCGAGCCTGCCAGCAAAGTGTCCATAACGCGTTGGAACGTCGCAGGTGCCGTGCAAAGACGGACGGGCATGACCTTGAACTCGAAGAGGCCGTCTGATGTGATAAAGGCAGTCTTCTCTCGGTCTCTGTCGTCGACTTCGATTTGCCAATAGCCGGTCTTGAGGTCCATCGACGAAAAATACTTCGCGTTGTGGAGTCGATCCAGGGCGTCGTCTATGCGTGGGAAAGGATACACGTCCTGCTTCGTGATTTTGTTCAGGCGGCGATAATCGACGCAGAAGCGTAGGATTGCGTCCTTTTAAATGCAAATGCATTTCTTCGTCGGGCTATGTCAGGCATCCGGCGTTGTGCGGCGTTGTCCGCGGCGGCGACCGCGCGCCGGCAGGTGTTATCTCTCCGCTCTCACTCCCTCTCCCATAGCAACAGCTGCGGGCGCGCGCGCTTATCCTCGCCCCTAGCAACCGGAGCATGTGGTGCGAGAGAGTGTAGGAGAGGGTAGGTGCAGTGCTTCGCCGCTCCTTCTCTCGCCGTTCGCTCTCTCTCCTCCCTGCGCCCCACTATCCCGTCCGCTCGCTCGCACGTATATATATATATATATATATATATATATATATATATATATATATAAAGAAAAAAAAAGAAAAAAGAAGAAATAAATAAAAAAAAAACAAAAAAAGAAAAAAAAAAACATGCGCTTCGCCGTGCTCACGACCGGGCTGCAGAAATGAGGCGCCTTTTTCCTTCTTCGAACCACAACCACCATATATAAATGGAGTGAAGCGCGCGCGAAATGCATTCGCATTTCCTCACGATTCCCCTTCGGGGAGGTGGGGGCATTTTTTCACTAAAACCACGGGTGACGCCCACGGACTCTTGGACGGCTGAATGATGTCGCGTAGCATTTCGTCGACCTGTTTCCTGACGGCCTCGCGTTCGCACTTCGAAACTCGGTATGAGCTCTGTCGAACTGGTCGGGCACTTTCTTCTGTTATGATGCGATGTTTAGCGACTGGGGTCTGGCGAATTCTTGACGATGCCGAGAAGCACTCCTTGAATTGCAGGAGCAGGGCTTTGAGCTGGTCTTGTTAGACCTTCGGAAGGCTCGGGAGGTTCACGTCAAAATGTGGTTTGGGACCTCGATTCGTCGAAGCAGGTTCGGCAGCATCGAAGAGGGCGAAAGCATTGCTGGCGGCCACGCATTCGTCGATGTAGGCGACCGTCGTACCAATGTTGAGGTGCCTATATTCGTGGCTGAAGTTTGTCAGCACTACCTTTCCTTTACCGTCACGCAGCTCGGCTATACCTCTTGCGACGCAAATTTGACGGTTCAGGAGTAGGTGCTGATCGCCCTCGATGACGCCTTCAAGGTCGCGGGTTTTTCGGTGCCGACGGAAATAGTGATGCTGGAGAGTGGCGGAACGGTCACGCGTTCTTCTATCACATTCAATGCATGGTTCCCTGGCGTCGCGTGAGGCGGGGAGCGCTTTTTCTGAGGTTAGTGTTATCGTCTCAGACCTCAGGTCGATGACGGCGCCGTGGTCACATAGGAAGTCCATTCCAAGTATCACATCCCTGGAGCTGTGTTGTAGGATTACAAAGCTCGCAGGATACGTCCGCTTATTGATGGTGACTCTCGCCGTGCAGACCCCAATCGGCGTTATCAGGTGGCCTCCAGCTGTCCGGATTTCGGGTCCACTCCAAGCGGTCTTTACTTTCTTCAGCTTGGCGGCGAATGGCCCACTGAAGACGGAATAGTCGGCCCCAGTGTCGATGAGAGCGGTGACGTTGTGGCCGTCGATTAGAACGTCGAGGTCGCTAGTCCGTCGCCTTGCGTTGCGCTTAGGTCGCGGCGTTGGATCACGGCTGCGTCGATTTGTTGCGCTGCTTCCATGCTGCGTCGTCACGTCTTCCTTAGTCCGCGAGGTTTCGTCGACAGGGCTCTGCCTGCTTCGCGTCGTGTTCAGCAGGTTTCGTCGCGGCGTCGTCGTCGGCGGAGGGTCTTCGTTAGTTCGTCGTACAGCAACCGCACCTCCATCGGTGCTGCCCCTAGTTTTCCGGATACGGGCTAGTCGACCGGCCCCTGGTTCAGCCAGTGTACTGCCGACGACGCGGCGACATGTAGCGGCCGGGTGACGGTGAACGGGATGATGGTCGTTCTTGCCACTGTGTTACGGCGATGTAGTCGTCGATGTCGCGAGGTCGTTAACGTGGCTGTAGACCCACGTTGACGGCGAAACCACGCAGCCCCATCTGTCGGTACTGGCAGCGGCGGTATGTGTGGCCGGCCTCCCCACAGTGGTAGCCGAGCGGCCGGTTGTCAGGAGGGCGCCAAACATCGGTTTTCCTTGGCGCGTCACGCTGGCCGGTTGGCGGGCGGTATGACGTCGATGGTGGCGGTGGTGGTGTCTGGCGACGGAACTGCGGTATAGTGGCGTCTTGACGAGGGCGGGGAGGGGTAGCGGGACGGCGGACGGCAGCGGCGTAGCTCATAGCCTGTGGCTGCGGCTCTTCTTGGTGAGGAACGCCCAGGGATTGCTGGATTTCATGGCGCACGACGTCAGCAATGAAATCCACATGAGGCTGCGATGGAGGCAAGAATTTTCGCAGCTCTTCCTGCACGATTGCTCTGATCGTTTCGCGCAGGTCGGCGGAGCAGAACGCTTGGATATCGGTGAACTGTGGCGTCGAACGGCGATTGTACTGCCGGTTGCGCATGTCGAGGGTCTTCTCGATGGTCGTTGCTTCCGAGACAAATTCTTGAACACTGTTCGGAGGGTTCCGCATCAGTCCCGCAAAAAGCTCCTGCTGAAGTCCTCGCATGAGGAGGCGAACTTTCTTTTCTTCACCATTTCGGGGTCTGCGTGGCGGAAGAGTCTAGTCATTTCTTCCGTGAAGAGCATGACGCTTTCGTTGGGGAGCTGGACGAGGGTTTCGAGCAGAGTTTCGGCAATCTCTTTGCGGACGACGCTAGCGAAGGTAGCCAGGAACCTGGTTCGGAAAACGTCCCATGATGTTAGGGTCGACTCTTGGTTCTCGAACCACGTTCTAGCGGCGTCTTCTAAGGCGAAGTACGCGTGCCTCAGCTTGTCTTCATTGCTCCAATGATTGAAGACGGCAACCCGGTCATATTCTTCCAGCCAGCTTTCCGGGTCCTCGCACGATGACCTCCGGAATTTCGGCGGCTCCCTGGGCTGCTGAAGCAGGAAGGGTGTAGGCTGCCCAGGTGTTGTCATCGTGCCTGCGGTTGAAGTCAATGTCTTGGTTGGCCTGGTGTTTTCCGGCAGGAGCCCGTGCTCTGGCTGTAGTCCCCGCTGCCTGCGGCTGGTGCGACGAACAGGGTTATCCTTTACGTCGTCTTCTTCGCGGCTTGGGCTTGGGTCAGAGCCTCACGGGGGCGTCCGGAGCATGGACGAAGCAGCACCTCCACCAGATGTCACGTGGTCGTGACGTCAACGAAGGCAGTAGTCAGTATGTCCAAGATTGAACTGTTCATTTGGCCGAACTTGTGGCCGGTAAACAGAAAGTCAGATAACAGCAATACACACTGGCACTGATAGCGGCGAACGGAGCGTCGGCGGTCGATCAACTGACAAGCGGTGAAGCGCGTCGGCATTTATACGTGTGTTATCGAATGTTCCCGCCTTATCGCTGGTTGTCGCGCAAGCTCTGGAATGATCTCGAGTGGTCGCGTCTTGCGCGCAATCTTAACAAAACGATCTACAATAATCGCGAACCTTTTAGAACAATGAGGCGCGGTTTTCGCTGAGCTTTTGACGGTCTTCGTGGGCGAAGACCTAATAAAACAAAAGTGAAATTAAGAATCGCGCGTGGCAATACCTTGGGCGTAAACCTTAAATTTTCAGGTTTACGCCCAGGGTATACTGCGATGTCGCGGCGACCGTTATGCCGATGAATTGATGAAGATTGGGCAAAAATGATTTGCTACGTTTGTGCGCAGCTTTCAGCACAGAAGTACGTAGCAACCACTGCTCACGTCTGGTCCACGCCTCACCGCAGCTTCGTGGGCGTCACCGTCGAATGGGTGGGTGTCTTCGAGTTTTCAATATACGAGTGACTTTGCGAGATTTTAGTTAATAAGGAGTAATTTTGTCACTTGGTTTAGATCGATGCTGACTCGCTTTCTCGAAGTCCCTCGCACTGGCCTGCAGAACATTCCCAGGGAGTCACACGTACGACGGAGTGGCCGACATTTTAGAG
The DNA here is from genome assembly GCA_030522465.1 of Rhipicephalus appendiculatus. NCBI lineage: Eukaryota > Metazoa > Arthropoda > Arachnida > Ixodida > Ixodidae > Rhipicephalus > Rhipicephalus appendiculatus. Next base: position 58,176 of record JALIZH010014131.1, on the reverse strand, counting down.
GAAATTAAGGAAACACATCACATACGCCGGCACAAGATAGTGGCCATGGTCACTGACAACGCCAACAACTTTGCTAAGGCGTTCCAGGAATTTGGCGTCCACCTAGAAAACAGCGGCGACGGTAAAGTCCCCACAGGCTTAGCCATGGCATTCGCAGAATTATCATAGTATATGTGCTACAAACTGCATTACATTGTTCCTATATGATCTGTCCAAATAAAACACCGGCCGCGTCGCTTCGGCGTCGCTAGCGTGAGCTAATAGGCGCGCGTTCGACGTGAATAAAGATTCATTCTTCCTGGCCCCTCACGCCTGTTCAGGCGCTCCTGTTTTTGCTGCGTCGGCACGAAGCCTTCTCGGACGCCGTCGTCTGGGAAGCACTCGCACCGTACGCCTGCCTGAATGCTCATCCTGGCTAAATTGAATACTATGTATCAGGGGTCGGCAACCTTTCGAGGCACAGGGCCAAGTTTGCATGAAGCCGACACAGCAGGGGCCGCACGGCAAATCGGAGGGGGGGAGACCTTGCAGACATGTAGAAAAAAATTTTGCGAAGTGGCGATGATGTACAAAAGCGGAATAAAATTATGTTTATTTCCTGCAAGCACGTCACAAGGTTGTAATTTACAAACATAGGTTGCAAGCGAAAACCTTATTTGAGGTCAAAACTGCCATGATGGCCTTCAGATAGAAAGTGACAAGAAAGGGGGGGGGGCAATTCTCATATCGTGCCGGGGGGCCGCATAAAACTGCTCCGCGGGCCGCATGCGGCTCGCGGGCTGCAAGTTGCCGACCCCTGCTACATATAATTGAGACGGTAAACACATGTATTGATGCGGTCTAAACTGGTCAAGACTTTACGAGAACTCATGCTGAACCTGTGAACTTGGTTTGTGAACGTGAAAATAATTTTCTTTCTGCTTTTTTATATTAAACTTTGTAGACGTACGCTGATGACGATGTGGACATTTCTTTCGAGTCGACAACGACGACGGAAGATACATGAAGTTGACAAATCATGTTACCCCGACAAATAAGATGCGCATGCCACACACTGAGCCTTGTTGCCACCACTGACGCGAAAAAAGCAAAGGAGACACCATCCAGAAAGCCCCTGATGCGGCGAGGAGACAGGGTCTCCGGTCTTCCTCGAGGGTGGCCTAGGCCCAGGCCACGAATTTGCCGGAGTTTTTAATAAAGTTGTTACCACCACCACCTGCGTTTGAGCGTTAATGCATTTGTCATGTATAAATGCACTGCTCTGTGGAATTGCGCCCTTAGACCACATTCATCGGAAATTACTGCTTCCATTTTGGGTCACGCTTAAAACACCCTGTGCTACGCGTTGGAATTCGCTATATGAGTGCATACAAGCATTGCTTAGTTCGAAAGAGAAACTTCGGGAATATTGTGGAAGAAGACGTGCGTTCAGACATACTTGTGCCTTGGACAGCTTTAGTTTTTTTTCTTAACTGCCAGAATTCCTGACGCTCCCTGAACAAGCGAAACGGAGGACGTCGTCCCTCGGGATCGGGGACCATCCACCCAACGAGGGCGTGGGCCCCAGCAGTCTGCCTAATGATGGACCGAAGGTGGGTGACCGCGTCGTCGCATCCGTTCCTTGTGATGATTTCACAGACAGCTCACCAGTGGAAAAGATGGAATCGGAAGCCGACTTCACGACATTCACCACCCGCCGGTTGAAAAGAAAGCTTCGCAGGACGTCATCAACAGCGAAGTCGCAACCGGCGCTGGACAGCGGCAAGCAGTGTTTCACAATCTCGTATGTGCCCATCTTTACATCAGACAACTTGAACTCACTCAACAGGCAATCATTGTCTGGATATTTCGACCGAGTTGTACCTGCTCAAGTGAGTGAAATTCACATAAATAGCAGGAAAAACATATTGTCAGTTCATGTGACGAACAAGATCATTCTTGAGAGACTGAAGGCTGTCACGCAGCTGGGAAATATCTCATGATATATACTGAGTATGTGCAGCGCAAGGAAACGAAGACAACAGAAGACACATGAACGACATAGACTGGCGCTGAACTTCCAACTGTTTTATTGAAAAGCATGAAGACCTCTTTTATACATGCGCACATGTTATCAAATGCTATTGATGCATCATGGGTTGGCATACAAAAACTGCATCTCTTTGTCACTTAGATAAACACTTGCCGTACTGACACACTTGATACCAGATTCCCTGATATTAGCTGCCTCTATTATTTCTCGCTCTGTCTTAGTTTTTGCACGTTTGACAAAGGTCGCTTGATCAAAGTGTGGAGTGCATTTACAGCCGTTGCAGTGATCTGCAAGATGCCCTCCTGAATTGTTTTTTACACTCAAAAAATGCTCGCGTGCTCTGATGTTGAAACATCGGCCTGTCTGCCCAATGTACTCTTTTCCGCAGCTAAGCGGTATCTTGTACACCACGTGAGTCACACAGTCAGTATAACGATGAGCATGCTTCTTCGTGCAGGTTTTCTTCTTTTCTTTGGTGAGCAATGGACAAATCTGGGCTAACTTGCATGGCGCTGAAAACACCACTTTGACGTCATATCTGTGGGCAATCTTCTTAAGATTGTGGGAAAACTTGTGGATGTATGGTATCACCTGAGGCCTTCGTCTATCTTTTTCTTTATGCTGGTCAGGTTCCTTTTTCTTTATGTCCTGTAAAACTGATTCACACACGGCATTGACAAGCGAAGAGGGAAATCGCGCGACGTTTAACCGTTTCAACTGATTATTCAGACTGTCTGAAGTGGTGTGTATGCAGCTTTTTTCTAGTGCAGATTTCACACTTGACAGCGCAATCCCCCCTTTTAACAAGTTTAGTGTGCGCGCTGTCATAAGGCAGAAGGCTCTTCTTTGTCCTGGGGTTATACATATAGCAAACATGGTCATTGTTGAAGGTTAGCTTGAGATCTAAAAATTGCATGCTGCTGTCACTTGGCCTCTCACATGTAAAGGTTAGACCACATGATTCAATGGTAAAAACGCTGGTGATCATCCCGACAATACTGTCATATTCTGTGGAACTCAATTCGGGCAAAACTACTAAATAGTCGTCTACGTATCTAAAAATATTAATGACTTTTGAGTCAGCGATCCGAGCTTTTACACGCCTGTCAACAGAGGCTAAAAATATGTCACAAAGTATCGGTGCGACTGATGACCATATGCATATGCCACTTTTTTGCACGTATTGTTGTCCATTAAAAGAAATGGCGGTTGATTGGAGCCTTTTCGCTGGATGTCGAGGAGCTCTTCTACTCCATACCACATCAAGGCCTCTTCAGTGCAGCACGTGAGTGTATTGAACATTCGGGGGGAGCTTAGCTTCCAGAACTCTACCGGCTTAAGCAGTGCAAATTTCTTGGAACTTTTAGAATTTTACCTCCAATCAACCGCCATTTCTTTTAATGGACAACAATACGTGCAAAAAAGTGGCATATGCATAGGGTCATCAGTCGCACCGATACTTTGTGACATATTTTTAGCCTCTGTTGACAGGCGTGTAAAAGCTCGGATCGCTGACTCAAAAGTCATTAATATTTTTAGATACATAGACGACTATTTAGTAGTTTTGCCCGAATTGAGTTCCACAGAATAGGACAGTATTGTCGGGATGATCACCAGCGTTTTTACCATTGAATCATGTGGTCTAACCTTTACATGTGAGAGGCCAAGTGACAGCAGCATGCAATTTTTAGATCTCAAGCTAACCTTCAACAATGACCATGTTTGCTATATGTATAACCCCAGGACAAAGAAGAGCCTTCTGCCTTATGACAGCGCGCACACTAAACTTGTTAAAAGGGGGGATTGCGCTGTCAAGTGTGAAATCTGCACTAGAAAAAAGCTGCATACACACCACTTCAGACAGTCTGAATAATCAGTTGAAACGGTTAAACGTCGCGGGATTTCCCTCTTCGCTTGTCAATGCCGTGTGTGAATCAGTTTTACAGGACATAAAGAAAAAGGAACCTGACCAGCATAAAGAAAAAGATAGACGAAGGCCTCAGGTGATACCATACATCCACAAGTTTTCCCACAATCTTAAGAAGATTGCCCACAGATATGACGTCAAAGTGGTGTTTTCAGCGCCATGCAAGTTAGCCCAGATTTGTCCATTGCTCACCAAAGAAAAGAAGAAAACCTGCACGAAGAAGCATGCTCATCGTTATACTGACTGTGTGACTCACGTGGTGTACAAGATACCGCTTAGCTGCGGAAAAGAGTACATTGGGCAGACAGGCCGATGTTTCAACATCAGAGCACGCGAGCATTTTTTGAGTGTAAAAAACAATTCAGGAGGGCATCTTGCAGATCACTGCAACGGCTGTAAATGCACTCCACACTTTGATCAAGCGACCTTTGTCAAACGTGCAAAAACTAAGACAGAGCGAGAAATAATAGAGGCAGCTAATATCAGGGAATCTGGTATCAAGTGTGTCAGTACGGCAAGTGTTTATCTAAGTGACAAAGAGATGCAGTTTTTGTATGCCAACCCATGATGCATCAATAGCATTTGATAACATGTGCGCATGTATAAAAGAGGTCTTCATGCTTTTCAATAAAACAGTTGGAAGTTCAGCGCCAGTCTATGTCGTTCATGTGTCTTCTGTTGTCTTCGTTTCCTTGCGCTGCACATACTCAGTATATATCAAGCCATGTACCAACTAGCCCACCAACGTATCCTTCTTGAAATATCTCAGTTCGCGCATTCCTCGCGCACGGGAAACGAACAACTGGCGTCATAAATGACGTGGAGAGTGATATCACGGACGTTGACCTCCAGAAGCTTGTGACGTCGGCAGTCAGAATCGTGGCCATCTGCCGCTTCGGGCAGTCTCGCTGCATCAAGCTAGTATTTGATTCTGAGACTCTGCCTCCTAGCGTCAAGGTTGGATACGTGAGATATCCTGTGCGCCCTTACGTACCACGGCCTTTGCATGTCACAAGTGCTGCAAGCTGGGACACGTAAGCGCAGTGTGCAAAAGTGAGATAACTTGCCAGCGGTGCGGCGGACCTCACAAGGTTGGCAACTGCGATGCTGCTGCTCCTCTGAAATGCCCAGACTGCTCTGGTGCACATGAAGCGACATCGAAGGAGTGCCCAAAGATAAAAGAAGAAATTCGCGTCCCGCGGAAGATAGTCAGAGACAACTCGACACACAGAGAGGCTCTCACGTCCATCCGCCGACATAGACTCTGAGAAGACCCAGACTGTGCTGAAGCATCTGCTAAAGTCTATTCGTGCGATCCTCTCCGAGCTACAGACGCCAGGCGCGAAGACAGCAGTGCAGATCCTCAACGTGCTGGAAACGCTCCTGATAGCCCTTCCATAAACGATATGGCGAATTTATTCGAAGAACGTGTGCGCACGTCTGCTATAATGCAGTGGAACGCAAGAGGTTTGCGAAGCCGGTTGTTTGACTTTCGACAACGGATGGTTAAATATAAATTTCCGTTTGTTGTCATATGTGAGGCGATATGATGTCGTCGTTTCGGATTTCTGGATACGTCACACTGTGGTCTCGCGATGACCGAAGTTCGAGCAAAGTGATTATATGCATACGTCGGGATTTAACGTGCGTGAGGCATGACGTGGCTTCTCATGCTTCAAATGACTATATCTACCTATCTATGAAGCACAAGCGACGTTCATTATCGGTCATAGGTGGATATATCCCTCATAGAAGCCACGCGGACTGTTCCCACCTCTTGTCTGTGCTCCAAGCTTGCCCAGGACCACATGTGTTAGTTGGGGATTTTAATGCACACCATCCCATGTGGAGCTCTGCTTCAATGAACGCCCGCGGTAGGAACATTGCCGATTTTGTGCTCAGTCAGGGCCTGATGCCAATCAACGATGGATCACCTACTTACCTCCGTGGCGCATTGTACAGCAGCTGTCTGGACGTATGTTTTATGAGTAGAAGTCTCTGGTCTACCACCTGTTGGTTCGTAGACGTTGAAACACATGGAACTGACCATCTCCCTACATACATACAGCTAAAAGGATTCCGCCGTTCGGCTCCCCTCCCTGTGCGAAGCGTGGACTGGCAAGGATTCCAAACGTCTGTAAATACTCAGTGCGGGAGCATTCAATCTATTTCTGAAATACAAAGTGTTATAGCATCAGCCTTAACAGCAAATACGAGACTTGTGAATGTACCAAAACCAAGATCGCAGCTTGACGCACAATATGAATACCTTCGTGCAATCCGTCGCCGCGCAGAGAGGAAATACAGGAGGACGAGATCACCATCTGACCTGTCTACATCTCGCCAAGTACAACGACATCTACTACGACACCTCGATAAGCTTGACAGGCAACGGTGGAGGGTGTTTTGTGGTCCTCTGGATCCCAGGAAACCCCTATCTCGAATATGGGAAATTGTCCAGAGCCTTCAGATGCCTACGCAGCAGTTGTGCCCTTTCCGAGCTTTCGATCTAAAGCAAGGTCGGAGTGAAGTAGAGGTTGCAGAAGGTTATTGCCACTTACTAGTAGGCATGTCCTCCTCACCGGCGTCGCTTTCATGTTGTGGCTCACCGCTATCTTGCGACGATCGCCTCGACATACCATTCACAATGCACGAACTCGACGCGGTGATTTCTGCTTCCCGACGCTCGTCCGCACCAGGGCCTGATGTAATCACCTATTAGGCTCTCTGTCACCTCAGCCAGAAAGCGAGGCAAGCTCTCTTGTCGTTCTACAACTTTACGTGGGAGACGGCGACAGTCCCGGAGAGCTGGAAGTGCAGCCGCTTAGTGGCCTTACTGAAGCCAGGCAAGTGTTCACACGAGCTGTCTTCCGACAGGCCTATTGCCCTAGCCAGTTGCATCGGCAAGGTGATGGAACGCATGGTAGTGACAGGATTGGAGTGGCTGCTGGAGAATATTGTCACCTTACCAGATTTTATGAATGGTGTCCGCAGGGGTCGATCATCTATAGACGGCGTTGTAGACCTAGTTTCTTCTGTAGAAAAGGAAAGACAACGTCGGAGGTTAGTAGGCGCAATTTTCTTGGTTATAAAAGGTGCCTACGATATCGTCCTTCATGAGGCCATTCCTGATGCGCTTGAAGACATCCGCGTAGGTGGCCGACTCCACGCATGGATAGTGAGCTACCTTAGCAGACGTACCATTTTAGATGCGAACCATCTTATGCTCGGGGCTGTGTCCGTCCTTCCCGCGTCCCCCCGTCCGGCGTCCCGCGTCCCGTATCCCGCGTCCCGCGTCCGGTCACTTTCATGAAGTAGGGAAGCAGTTACTATGCGAACCAGAACACTGTAGTACAATAAGGCCGTCAACCACCATCACGCTCATGAGAGTCATGGCAGAGAGCACAGAGTGGCTGCTTAGCAATGGCTAGGCAGGTGGTGGGTGCAAGCAAAGAATAACGCGCTCTACCGGTGGTGTCTGTCGCCCACGTTGACTCCATTCCTTGATCTTGCTTGCATGTGCTTGCGGGGGCTTTGTCCGTCCCTCCTGTCCGCGTCCCACAGCTCCTCTCCTACGCTCCCGCCCTTTCTCTCCTCTAGGAATCCACTACTCTACGGAGCGGCGCCCGCGTCCCGTTGACTCCATTCCTTGATCTTGCTTGCATGTGCTTGCGGGGGGCTTTGTCCATCCCTCCTTCCCGTGTCCCACGCCCCCCTCTCTCTCTCCTCTCCTACGCTCCCCACCTTTCTCTCCCCTAGAAATCCTCTACTCTACGGAGCGGCGCCCGTGTCCCGTTGACGTCATTCCTTGATCTTGCTTGCGGCGGCTTTGTCCGTCCCTCATTTCCGCGTCCCACACCCCCCTCTCTCTCCTCTCCTACGCTCCCCAACTTTCTCTCCTCTAGGAATCCTTTATTCAACGGAGCGGCGCCCGCGTTCCGTTGACTCCATTCCTTGATCGTGCTTGCATGTGCTTGCGGGAGCTTTGTCCGTCCCTCCTTCCGAGTCCCACACCCCCACAGCGCATGCGCGTCCCCTCCTCCTCTCCTACGCTACCCCTTTCTCTCCTCTAGGAATGCTCTACTCTAGGGAGAGGCGCGCGCGACAGGTGGTGCGACAGCTACATACTCCGCTGGGGGCGCCACGGTAGTTCCGCGGTATGAAAATGACGGAGCCCGCGCGCCTCATTCTCTCTCATGTGCAGCGCCGCGATGAGCGACCGGGCCGCTGGCGCGAATCGGGAGCGGCGACGTTTCTCCCGCTCAAGCCAGCCATCACCCTGCTGCTTCACATCCATACATGGTTCCCTTTAGCGGGAGATGGGGAAGTTTTTTTATGTCGACATCTCACGGCGACACGGGCAGGCACCTCGTAAGCCGTGGAGTTCCGCAAGGTGCCGTCTTCAGCCCCATACTTTTCAACATAACACTCATTGGCCTTGAAGCTGAGCTCCCAGACGTTGTCAAAATCAGTTTTTACGCGTACGACATATGTATATGGGCATCTGGAGCAACGCGACCACAACTGCTGGCAAGGTTACAACAAGGCACATCAGTAACATCAAAGTACTTGCGTCGTCACGGCCTTCAACTTTCAATAGCAAAATGTGCTGCATTGGCGTTTACGAAGAAATCAATGGCGTGGTACCCAATCTTCGCTGATGGAGCAGTGATTGCTGCCGTCAAGCACTACCGATATTTAGGGGTCGTCATTGACCGCAACCTATCTTGGTCGAAGCATGTGACTGCACTACGAAACAAACTAGTTAGTTTTGTATATGTTCTTCGTGTTATAGTAGGACTGAGATGGAGCCCTTCGGAGAAAAGTCTTCTGCAGTTGTACGAGGCATTGTTTGTAGGCTATATACGGTACAGCTCACCTGTACTTTCCAGCATGCGTACAACGTGCCTTCGTACTTTGGAGAGGCTTCAGACACGAGCACTGAGAACGTGCCTTGGCCTGCCATGCTACACTTCAACCTCTGGCACTATAGAGGAATCCCGTACCTACCCTATACACGTTTACACGTCCTGTGAGCCTCTTCGGGTGCACCTTCGACTGCTGACCCGACATGCACAGCACCCTTTGTATAGGCTACAAACGGACCGACCAGGCTGCACCTATTCACAATGCCTCGATACGCATAGACATATGATCGCTTCAGACTTCGCACCTGCTGTAAACTCCGGAGTGCCTCCATGGACATTGACTAAACCACTGGTGTACCTTCACATACGTAGGATTTCGAATAAGTTGCGTGTTCCATATGTCGCCCTCAAGCATCTCACCTTGGTACATTTGGCTGACCGATACAGAGACTCTGTGCACATCTACACCGATGGATCCGTAACTTCGTCCGCTTCAGTTGCGGCCTTCGTGATCCCTCAACTCGGTATCTCCCGGCAGTACAAATTAGATCACAGGTCATCTTCGACAGCCGCGTAACTTGTTGCTATACAGGAAGCTATACAATTTGTGAACGGCCAAGCACCACGTAAACGGACGATACTGTCCGATGCCAAATCAGCGCTTCAAATCATCAATTCTTGCTCAAGAAGAGACCAATATTATGCATTAGCTTTAGGAATCGTCCAAGCATTCGATATTGCACACAGAGGTGGTCACTTGATTACATTCCAATGGGTTCCTGGACACTGTGGCTTGGTTGGCAACGAGCTAGCTTATAGTGAAGCAAGAGCGGCAGTATACAACGTCCCCATGGACGTCAAGATACCGTATTCGCGAAGTGACGTCAACACATTGTTGAGATCTCTCGATGCGCGAATGCTCGGCCACTTACTGGTCGCAACCAGATCATCGGAACAAGCGTCTGCGGGAAACAGACCCCGGTATGACCTTTCGCCTTCCGGCTAAAATCAGCCGAAGACATGTTATTGTGCTGCACCGGATTCGCCTGGGCGTTGCCTTCACTCGACGCTACGCGCACCTAATCGGTCGTGCGGACAGCCCGAACTGAGAACCCTGCCAAGTGCGCGAAACTTTAGTCCATATATTTTGTGACTGCCCATTATACGTGACGCAAAGGAAGATGCTAACTTCAACGCTGGCAGGAATCGGACTAACACCACTTAGTGAAAGTTGCATTTTGTCAGCAATGTGCGACCAAACAGTGTCAAAAACTGCTACAAGGGCGGTTCTAGAGTTTATCAAAAGCACTGGACTGGATTCCCCAGCTGTAGGGTACTGTGCTAAGTGGCTACTGTACATACGCACCACCTCTTCGTGTTCCCATCATCACCCTTCACCCCTCTTTTTTGCCCCCTTCCTTTATCCCCTTTGTAGAGTAGCAGGCTAGAGTGCATTAGCTCAGGCCGACCTCTTTGCCTTCTAATAAATTCTCCCTCTCCCTCTCTCGAGATTATTGTAATAAGCTGAAGTTGCAGATGTTTCAGGAGACTTTTCATTTATGACAGAGTATTGCGACGTCCTTCAGCCGATCTCATCCGCACTGAGTCGGGCACAAGCACAGTCCGACTATTTCTACGGCGAGCTTGTTCGCCGTAGAGATCAAGGCTGGAAGCAAAAGCAAGCACGAAATACGCGTACTGCAAGCCACTTTTACTGTCAGTTAAGGAAGGGTTTGTGCGTAAGTTTGACGACTTCCTCCAAATTAAACTCGGCGCAAAAGACCCAGTCATTGCGGCTGTTCTCCATCCGTATTTTAAGCGGCGCTGGTTGTCGGGAGCGGATGCGGAGACTTGCAGTCATGTCCAGCACCTCGCAGAGAAAGCCGTCCTTGAATCGTTGGCGACGGCGAGTGACTTTCTGGGACTTCTCCGCAGCCTTCCACTTCAGCAACTAACACATCGGACGAGTTCTTCTCCTTTGAACAATGCGAGTGAGCAGTAGAGCCGGGTTTTCAAGAAGCAGAGGCAAAGCTTGCGTTCCTAAAATATATTCGCGACCCCCGACATGATATCTCGATGATACAGTCGTACCAATGCCTGAAGGCGGCATTCATCAGGTATAACACGCCTACCTGCTCGTCTGTTCCCGCAGAAAGGGTGTTCTCCTGTGCGTCTTTGATACATCGCCCGCACCGCTCGTCGATTTCAGATCGTCGATTTGAACAGCTGGTGCTCCTAAAATCTCTCAATTAAGATTTAAACCATCTAGCTTTCGCACCACTAGATCTGTTGCTGTGCATGTATACTCGGTTGCAAGCTGAGAGAAAATGTGCGCTCCGCCCTGAGAGTCGCGACGTACCTGCCCTTCACCTGTGAAATACAGTCGCGCTGGCTGCTTTCCGCTCGAACCATGAGTACTTTTACTCGGCTGACGTGAATAATACGCATATTAGGGTTCGCCGCTACGCGTAAAACATTACGTTTCCCTAAGCAGCGATATCAGTATCCCCGAGGAAATTTTCGAGGTCATTGAAGTCCCCGACTTAAAACCCACGAAACAAACATGTGTCTGTATTGGCGAAGTCAACTATCTGGAACTTTCGAGAAGTGCTTGACGTCACGAGCTATTGAATTGAGCATTTATGCAAATTTGCTCTGTGGGAGGGACAGCGATGGCTGTGGGCAGAGCCGACATATTTTTAGGTGGTAATCGGCTATTACAAAGCAAGCATTTGCCTAAAGGTGTATGTTGGCGTAGTGTATTTCTTCTTGTATTTTTGTTGTGAGGATTTTTCAAACATAGTTTATTCGTTAGCAGAAGTGCTTTTCTAACTGTCCTTGTTTTGCATTCCACACATTAACCTGCGGGAAAAATAAACTTTTTTATCCGTCTTTTATATCAGTCTGTGTCATTCCGTAAATTACAAAAGCGACAAGAAAAAAACCTCTTACAGCGTAGCTTAATGGATAGCTGTCATGTTAAGCAGCCAAAAGAGCTCCAATAAATTGTTCGGGAATGAAAACAGTATACTTATAGCCAGAAAAGAAGTTTCTGAGAGGCTAACAGGTATTTCATAAAATTTCAACTACGTTGGTAGTAGTTATGAAATTTTAAAGGAAGCACTTCTGTTAATAGGCGTTTGCTGCTGCAATATATACTGTACATCAATAATAAGAAATTTGTGATTGTATCGAAGTATCTTAAGATACAAATGGCAAGTATCGTATCGGATACAATTATTGAGGTGGTATCTTGTATCTCCAATACTTCTTGCGCGAGTATCTTCTATCGTATGGCGATACAATTTCAATGTATCTTTGCGCACCCCTGTTTGACAGTGTTTTTCTACCGAGGAACGGCGAGAACAGACATTGGTAATTTAAATGCGAGAGCGTTAAGAAAACAAAAACCGACATCGGCAGCGTTGACCCGACGAATGGAACGAATAAGTGTTATGGTCCCAGCAGAATTCGAACTAAAGCATCTGACGTGGCAATCAAGTATTCTACCATAGAGCCACGCCAAGTCTCGGGACTGCTTTCGAAAAAGACCCTATGCATGCGTAATGTTGGTGAAACTTCAATTGCGGTTGCAGTGCTGCTCATCTAGTTTTATGAACATTACATATGTACTCCAATGATACAGGCGTCACGTCGGGTTCACGTGAATTGTATACTTAAGCGTTATCCACTGAAGTTGGTCTACGTAGCACTATCCAGGGCTACCATCCTCGCAAGCATAAGCGCTACATATCAGCTTACCGCTTCTGGTGTTAATTGGTAAAACCCATGTTGCTGTTGGCATCGTTACGCAACTTTAAACAACTGGTTATATAAAACACATGCGACTGTTCAACATACGTCTGTGTGTAGAATATTTATACATACATTTAGCGTCATTTCGTAACGTTTCGCTCAATAGAAAAATTACACCACCGTCACCTCAGAGCGGGAGCCCCACTTCTTGGCCGATGCTCTATCAGTGCCACGTACCGAAGGGCACTCCCAGAGCATGTGGTGTAAGGTGGCTAAACCGCCACATTTCGAAGATGAGGAGTCCGAACATACAATCACAACTTTGGGCTGTCCAGAGGGCCCACGATGCGGCAGTAGGTCTCGGCCTTACTGTACCGTCGTGGGAGCGGCCCGCCGTGTGCTAGGGCACACGCCTTCGGACATTTATTAATAAAGTTTTTCCAAACCAAACCACAGTCACCTTCCCTCCGATGGTACGTGGGATCTGCCGAATTTTTTTTATCTTTGCATTTGTCAGCTCTACGGTACCGATGTCTGTTTCTTTTAACGCTCTCACATTTAAGTTACTAATGTCTGTCCTCGCCGTTCTGGAGTAGATATAAACAGTCAATCATCTGTGGCGCATACACGCGTACCGCGGCCGGTGGCATATGGGTATGTGCCATACGTGTCTTGAGAAATGGGTTTGACCACATATGTGACAGGAGTTTCAGGTTATTCATGTCGTGACCAGACATTCCTCAAGCTCTCTTACCCTCCCATTCCAATTTTGGTCTACACCAAGTTAAAGAGGCGATCACGAGAGCACCCAGACGTAGGCGGCTTGCTAGATAGATAGATAGATAGATAGATAGATAGATAGATAGATAGATAGATAGATAGATAGATAGATAGATAGATAGATAGATAGATAGATAGATAGATAGATAGATAGATATTGTGGGGTTCTGGGCTGCGGCTGGCCTGGAACCCCCTCAGAGACAAGACCAAGACACACAGAGAAACGTCTTTACTCCGCCGAGCCTCGGCCGTGACTGCTCGGTAGCGGCCGCTGAGCGCGAGGCCGCGAGCGCACCATCGTTCCTCGTTCTCCTCTCCTACGGAGCGCTCCAACACAGCCCCTCACCTCCAGTGAAAGTGGGGAGAGGGAGGTGCTGCGGTAGCAACTAGCCCTGGCCACGGCGGACCTCACGTGGCTCACACGACCACATGCCGGCGCTGTCAATCCACACCTCCTCGTGGGACCTCATGGGCTGCCGGGCGTCGTAACCAGCGATATTTGGGTCAGCAGCCGAGCACCCTAACCGCTACACCACCGCGGCGGACGGGGACTGTACCAGTTACAGACATTAATTGTGATGCAGCTGCCAGTGTCAAAAACTATCGCCGCAGCAAAGTTTGTGCAACCCCATTTAATGTTTGTTCTTGAACTATCTGCTTATAATGATCGAGAAGACACTTGTACCATTGTGTTACATACGTCCCACTCCTCCCAAGTGATTAGGAAAAAATTTAGCGCAAAATGACACAAGTACGAGAAGGGAGGACACAACACGTGCGCTACGTGTGTCCTCCCTTCTCGTCCTTGTGTCATTTCCCGCTAAATTTTTTTCCTAATGTCTTACCAACAAGGCCGAATTTCTCCCCTTGTGCTCCCAAGTGATGTTCCACTCCACCCACACAGGCGGCTGGTATGGGACAGATTTTAGCCATCACAAACCATTTTTACAGCTGCACCGTAGGAACGAGTGCGTCTCAGAAGTTTTGCAGCTGGTTTATACTTGTATTATAATCGATCAAACATCGTTCTACGTTCAAGTTAACAAAAAACTAACCCCGCAGCTCCACCAAATTGTCACGGGGATCACGAATAGGCAAGAAAGACAGGAGCGAGTGTATTTACAATATTTACAAGTGCCGAACAGCTGCCACCGATTAACTGCCAGGATCTCGCGCGGCACACCAGCTTCTTCTTCGTCTCTTCGTCTGTCACGGCGGGCTCATGCACCATGCCTCGTAACAATATAATTGTGAAAAGTGTGCCAATCTTCAAGACTCTCCCCTACATATGCTTACCGGGACCAGAGAACACGCCCGAATTATCCGATTTTCCGAATTAACGGGGTTCGAATTAACGATCTTTTATTGTATACACATTCCTTGAAGATGCTGTCCATCTAGTTATGTTGGTCAATCAAGGTGAAATTCAACTGATCGCGGAAAGGGCCATGTCCGAAGTTGGACGTCATGAATATAATATTCATGCTGGATAAAAAAACTCACAGTTTCACCGCAGGGGTGAAGCAATGAATGCGATAGCAACAAATTGTAATGTTATACGAAGTGAGGCTGGCAGCTAACTCTTTTGGATCCGATCTCACGCAACTCTAGAAACCGCTGGTTTAAGAGCATACGGCCGCTCTAGGGACACTCTGCTCACCACATTCTCTTCGCGTTGAGAGCGCAGCACGTAGAAGGGTACACCGGCCCCCCGCCGTCGGCCGCCGAGAAGGGGAGATAACGCGCGCCCTCGACGACCGCGCTCGTAAAATCGAAGGTCGCTCGAGGGACCCCCCCCCCTCGCGTCTTTTCACTCTCACGAACGACGGGCAGGGCCGGTTATATAGACACATATACATATACGGGGGATGACGGTGGCGGCCAACGGCGGCGGCGACGCCGACGGCGAAAACCAGCCGAGAGTGTCCATATAATTGCTATCGCAATAATACGAAAAAATAAACTCTGCAGCCACAATTCTTAATCTAAGTTTTTAATAATCAAATTAAAAACTGGCCCAACGTTCCGAGACCCGTTCGGTCTCTTCATCAGGGGGTGACTGTCGAGCCGGCTCCGAAGCTAGCGACTTCTCTTAGTGATTGTCCCCCCTCTCCACCGTCGCTCCTCCCGCCGTTCTTGTTGCGGTGCTGCTTTCTCCAATGGTTCCGGAGACCATGTGCATACACACTCGGCAAGGTCCCAGTTGATTGGTTGATATTTCCAGGTGTTGTTTGGATATGCCAAGACTCCAAGAACTGCCTTTTGGTGCGGCTACCTTCCGTGTCGATGACCCGGGCGTCGTCGAACTTGATGCGATAGTCCCTCTTTTCGCTGTGCTCTGCGAGTGCGTTCCGTGCAGTGTTGAAGCTACGTACGTCATTTTGGTGCTGTAGTATCCTTTCCGGAAAGCTTTTTGTCTCGCCGATGTAAGTGACGTGGCAATCCGTGCACGGAACCTCGTACGCTAGCCCAGGGAATCTTTCTTTTGGCAGCCGGTGTTTTGGCCGCGGCAGAAGTGGGCCAATTGTTGAAGCGGGTTTGTGCGCTGCTCGGATACAGCCTTCCCCAATGCCCTCGCCAGATGCTCGCTGATTCCCAGAATGTATGGAATCGTGACCCGGTAGGGTTGTTTGGTGAGGGGGGGGGGCTTTATTGTTGGTGTCACTCTTTGCAGAAGTGGGCATGCGGGGGGGCAGTTCTTCGGTCGTCGCGTCGCTGGCATACTCGGCGAATAAAGCTCTTCCTGTACCCATTTATCAGGAGGTCGCTCGTGATCACATCTTCTTTTCTTCTTTTTTCTTTGGAGCTGCACGTGGCTCCTGCGCGTTTCATGAGCGTCTTGACAACTGATGCCTTGTGGGCAGAGGGGTGGTTGGAGTTGAACTGTAAATACCCGCCGGTGTGCGTTGGTTCTTATTAAATCGAGAAGCTCAAACGTCCTTCCATCACCCCACTTTCTCGTCTCACTAGCACATCCAGAAAAGGAAGTACGTTGACCTTTTCACGTTCCACGGTGAATTGGATCGCCGGCTCGATTGAGTTCAGGTGTGCTAGGAAACTGTCGCTGTTGGACTCCCTGATTACACAAAAGACATCATCGACATACCTCAAAAACGTTATCGGTGGTTCGATGAACGTGTCCATGCCTTGTTTTTCTATGTGCTCAATCGTCAAGTTTGCCGCCGTGGCTGAAATGGCGGCACCCATCGCGGTTCCACTTGCTTGTTTGTAGAATTCACCTCCGAAAGAGAAATATGTTGCGTTGAGGCAGAACTCCATCAGTCGGCACAGTTCGTCTGTGCTGAGGCTCGTCCTTTCGTTGAGGTTTTCATCTTTCTCTAGGGTGGTTCGGGCAACAGGGACCGCGAGGGGTACGGGCACACTCGTGAACAAAGACCCGACATCGAATGACACGAGCTTCGGAGCTGGCTGGACAGTCACCCCCTGATGAAGAGTCCGAACGGGTCTCGAAACGTTGGGCCAGTTTTTAATTTCATTATTAAAAACTTAGATTAAGAATTGTGGCTGGAGAGTTTATTTTTTCGTATAATTTTTACCCAGCCAGACAGATCTTTGTCGAATATGTTAACATTTAAATGCTTGATAAAGCATTATAGGCACGGCTGAAAAAAAAAGCAAAAAAAAAAAAAACCAAGATTGCAGGACGCTTAAGCTTTGCATTTAGGAATGGAATGCGATAGCGTTTCGGACCCGGTTGACACCATGTTCTCAACTTCTCATTCACTTGCGATGCTTCGCTTCTCGGCGGACACCTGAACCTTGCCGTGAGTAAACGAAAGCCAGGGCGTGTAACTTTTGCCATTGTAGACGCTCCTAAGGCGCACAGGACAATTACAGTTGCGAAGCAATCATTACGTCGTAATTCAGCATTTTTCGAAGCAGCGCAGAGCCCGCCAGTCTTATGTAAAGCAAAACGCGCACCTACGCAGCTGCGAACTTTGTTGATGGTGCAGCTAATGATGATGAACAGTGATGCCTGAGTCCTTTGTAGTTGCTGGGCAGATTTTAACCACTCACTCGTTAAGCAATTCACATGGTGTCACGCCTGGTGGGATCATACAATTATCGACTGATTATTACATCTTTTACCGTGACTCCCCGCCAGATACGACGCCAGTATAGAGTCTTCTTTAAAGCAGTTCCATTTTAGTGCGATAGCAATGATATGGAGACTCGCGGCTTGTTTTTGCCGTCGGTGTCATCGTTTCCATTGTCGTCGCCGTCACCGTCATGTCCTGTATATGTATATATGTATATATAAAAGCCACAAAGAAATATAAAAGTTGTGGGGAAGGGGCATGTAGGGAAGGGTGTTTCAGCTCCACTAACGTTAAACCTGGGGTGAGGTGAAGCATTCAGTGTTCACCAGTGTTTCCCAATCAAATGTTTACTCTACTGCTTTACTCGCCAACGGTCTACTAACGCACCATCACTTTGCAGATATGTTTCAAAAAGTGGTGTTTCAAATAGATGACAATACCGTAGAGATGCACCTTTGTGTCTGGTTTTAAATAAGAAGCTTTAGCGCCTTGGTAAATTTCTTCGGGGATTCTGACACCGCTGCTAAGCCTGGATAACTGCAAAAGTCCAGCCCTCACATAAAAGTGTAAATCCCCATTCCGTTACTAACTACCGCCCGATCTCATTAATTTCAACTTCCTGTAAACTCCTTGAGCATATAATATATAAGCATATTTCAGAATTCCTAGATAAGCACAATATTTTGTCAGGTTCACAGCAGGAATTCAGGAAAAGATTTTCTGCGTGTACTCAGTTGGTAACTGCAGTTCATGATTTCGCACTAGCTATAAATTCCGGAAAACAGGTAAATGGAATTTTTATGGGTTTTGCTAAAGTTTTCGATACGTTGTCTCACAATAAATTACTCTTCAAATTATATTTTATTCTTTAAAATACACAACTTCTAAATTGGATTTCCGTTTATATTTCTAATCGAAAACAATACGTCTTCTTCAATGATCATTGTTCTTGTAGAGTACCGGTTGACTGGGGTGTCCCCCAAGCTCAGTGCTCGGGCCCCTCTTTTTTGTTGTTTTTAAATGATATATCACATGGTATACCTGGAAAAGTCGTTATATGCGGATGACTGCATCCTATATTTGGAAGTAGAAAAACAGACAGACCAAATTCATTTAAACAATGCATTTCAAAACGACATTCGTTGGTGCGATAAATGGCAGATGTCAGTTAATTTTAAAAAGACCGTTTTCATTAAAATTTGCCACAAACGTAACCCTCTTCATTTTGCAAAGTCAGCCTCTAATTTTTTTTTTTGCAGGAGGTACAACACTAGAAGTACCTTGGTCTTTGGATTTCGAGTGGCCTTAACTGGACGATACATATTAACACTGTAATAAGCTGGTGCAATTACAAACTATTTTATCTTAGACGAGCTCTCAAGCTCTCCACTCCCGCCGTTCGCCTTATTGCGTTTAAGGCAATAGTTCCACCTAATTTAGATTATGCATCCATAATTTGGTACCCTCACACTAGAAAAAATATCAGCGAAATGGAAAAAAAATCAAAATCGAGCTCGTAGATTTATTTATAAGTTTCGATCGTACTTAAATAACACGTTTATTAGCAAAAGCCAACCTCCCAACACCTACACAAAGAAATAAAGTATTTTTTATTTATTTTTTTTTATTTATTTATTTTACCCCTCAAGGCCAAAGGCATTACAGAGGGGGGTGGGAACAAAAAATTACATACATATATACACCAGTCAAAACAAATACAGTGAGTAATAATAACAGTAAAGTAAAACGGGCTTATACATTTAAATAACATTGGTTAGTGCTTCTCGAAAACGTTTATTGTCGGTGATTGATGTGATTTCAGCCGGAAGGTGGTTCCACTCGATCGCGGTGCGGAGTGAAAATGATTGGGAAAATGTTTTCGTTTTTGAAAATCGAACACCTACTTTATGGCGATGATCTATGCGGTGGGACATATACTGTGGTGGAAGAAGGAGTGTGCCGTGAAGAGTTGAATGATAATATATATTATGAAACAAGTTCAGGCGAGCAATTTTTCGACGCGTGCTTAAAGATGGAAGAGAAAGAATGGCTTTCATGGCTGATATGCTAGCAATGCGATTGTAGTTGGAGAGAATGAAACGAGCGGAGTTATTCTGAACGAGTTCTAAGGCAGTGGTTAATTTTGCTTGCATTGGGTCCCACACAGAGGCAGCGTATTCTAGCTTTGGGCGAATTAAGGTTTTGTAAAGTATTAGTTTAACAGAAGAGGGAACGGCGGAAAAGTTGCGGCGTAGATAGCCTAGCATGCGGTTAGCGTTGTTGATGATGTACTCTGTGTGCACAGTCCAATTTAGATTAGATGAGATGTGGACACCTAAGTATTTATATGAAGTGACAGATTCTAATGGAACACCGTTAAGAAAATAAGGCGGAGGAGGAATGTTAGGGTTTCGGGTGACACGCATAATTTTGCATTTTTTTTACATTAAGTTCCATTTGCCATTTAGTGCACCAGTTAGATATAGCAGATAGATCAGATTGGAGAGCGTTAGTATCATTATCGGTTTTAATTTCGCGAAAAATCACGCAGTCATCAGCGAAAAGAAAGATGTGCGAGGAAACATCAGCGGGAAGACCATTAATGTAGATTAAAAATAACAGAGGTCCGAGGACGGAGCCTTGTGGCACTCCGGAATTTACGTTAGTAAAGGATGAATTATGGCCGTTAGCACTAACAAATTGGAAGCGGTCGAGAAGGAAGCACCTAATCCATCTGAGAAGGTTAGGGTCGAGGTTAAGAAAGCTGAGTTTGTGAAGTAGCAGTTGATGACAAACCTTGTCAAATGCTTTAGAAAAGTCCAAGAATATGCAGTCCGCGCGTGATGATTCGTCAAGAATTTGGTGCAGTTTATGAGTGAATGAGAGAAGCTGAGTTTCGCATGAGTATGTTTTGCGAAAACCATGTTGCGCAGGCGTGAAAAATGAGTTATCTTCTAAATGACTAACTAATTATTTAACTATTACGTGCTCAAACAGTTTACAGCATGTACTGGTTAGTGAAATGGGTCTGTAATTAAGAGGTGAAGTTTTGCTGCCAGATTTATGAAGCGGAACCACCTTCCCAATCTTCCAATCAGTTGGAAGGCTAGATGTGTCAAGGGATTGCTGAAAAATCTTGGTTAGTATGATGGAACTGTAGGCAGAAGTACTCTTCAAAAATTTGGTGCAAACAGAATCGTAACCAGGAGATGAACAATTGTGTAATGAATCAATTAGTTTAGCGATACCTGATACGTCAATAAAGATGGGATGCATAAGATTGAAATTTTTTGTTTCAGTTAGTTAAAGGTTATTTAAGATACACTTATCTCATATACTTCATTTCTCCACAGGATATGGCACAAGGCCGAGGCATGCCTTTACACTAACCCAATTATCCACCCGTAATAACACATTCAAGTATTCGTTTTTCCCTACGACAATTACCGAATGGAATAATCTAAGTAAAGAAGTTGTTTCCCAATGATCCTTCAACCTTTTTGCGGTGCAGCTCCAGGAGTGAGTGTCTGAATTCTATAACATGTGCTCGTGCTGTTTATTTCAATCACTGTAGCGATTATTCTCCACTCGCGATCATCTTGAATGTAGCGCTGATTTCATTTTATGCCCTCATGTTTTTGTTTGTTTGTTCCTATACATATGGCTCGTACCCACTACGGTGGATTGGCCATTAAACCGGCGGTTAATGAGGGAATAATTTCAAATTATGTTGAAGGAAAATGAATTAACCGGTCATAAAGGGAATATAGAAGTGTTGATTATATTATAGATTACTATCAATTAGTGTGAAGTCCAAAGTAATAAATTTTGATTGGGAAAATCTTAACAAGGAATTCTTCAGTCTCTAAGGAATTCGCATACGGCAATGCAGACGTTCCTATTGCTGTGGCCCAGAAAAGAAGCCCCAAGAGAAAGGATGTTTTCAGAATTAAGAGAAATTCTTAATTTTCGGAAAAAAATTTCGACATGTTTTTTTCTATGGTTAGCGAAGCGGCGGCAAGAAATTAAAAAGTGGTCGATGTTTCCAGGCTCTTGACAGTAAAAGCATAAAGGAGACGGCACCTGACCAGACCTGTATAAGTAAAAATTAAGAGGAGGAATCCGGCATCGAAGTTTTGTGAGGGATACTTCCAACTTACGAGTGGGGCACCATTTGTTATCCCAAGAAAAGGAAAGGTGACCATATTCTTGAACTGGTAGCCTCATTTTCATGGAGTCTTGAAGTAAGGTGTATTTTCGATATCTGGATTCAGTAATAAAACCCGTATCAGGTACCATGGACATTACAGGACCATTTAGAGACCAACGGGCAAGTGCATCAGCCATCTCGTTTACAAATATGCCGCGATGACCTGGCACCCATACCAACCGCACTGTACACAAGTTTTTAGGGATAAATGAAGTAAATGCATTCCAAATTGAAGACTCGAAAGGAGACGCTGAAGCTAGAAATTTACATACGGAGAACGAATCAGTAAGTACAACAACTGCCGAATCATTTTCTGAAAGTTTTCGAAGGGCTAAAATAATTGCGAGGAGCTCTGCATCAAATATGGGGGTATAATCCGGAAGACTGAGAATGACCAAGATAAAGCCTCTGAGAAAATGCCTACACCCGCTTTCTCTACACTCATGGATGCATCGGTAGCAATTACATTGCCAATACCCAGCTGAAGTAGATGGTCTTCCAACAAGCCTCTTAGGTATAAAGAAGGAAGAAGTTTGGAATTTGAAGGGAATATATGATTAAAATCAATTTTTGTTCTTGCAACCGAGTCATTTGGAACGATGCCACGTATGTGAACATTTAACGGGTCTAGTTGATCTTGCAGAAACAATATTTGCGGGCTATATACCCCAGACCAAGGCTCATTAAAAAAATGTTCTTGATTCAGAAATGAATATAAACTCTGATCTTCTCAATGAATATGTGTAAATTTTCAAATATGTTTTGACGGTGAGAATGCGGAATCTACAAGCTAAAGTGGAGATTCGGGCTTCATGGTATAAAACACTGTTCGCAGTAAATTTCGGCACCCCTAGACAACTACGAAGAGCTTCTCGCTTTACAAGAAACAGGGGATTAATTTTGTATGCTGCCTCCCCCCCCCCCCGGGTATAAAACGCAACCAAATTCTAGAATCGGACGAACATACATACGATAAATCAGAAGTAGAGTGTCCCTGCGTAGACCAGTGAGGTGTCGACCAAGTTTATGAATTATTCCAACAGCACGAGTTGCCTTAGATTTAATAACTTCAGTATGATTTCGCCAACTTAGTTTTTCGTCATAAAACACACCTAACTATTTAACGCAGTCATTTTGGGGAATTACCTCATGTCGATACTGAAGAGCCATGCTAACTGGCGAATTCAAAGGGAAAACTATCACTGAACTTTTGCTAACGTTTAGGGCCATTCGAATCTGTTGAAACCATGAGTCTAAAGTTCCTAAATATGATTGTAATGCTGCATGCAGTGAGTGAATACCACATGCAGAGGAGAAGAACGCAATGTCATCTGCATATACGTAGACTTGGACGTTATTATGAGACGGAACTGAGCTTAATAAAACATTAAATAAAACGGGAGAGAGGGCGGAACCTTGAGGGACCCCTTTGGATTGATGATATTTTCGGGAAGATAAGCCACGTTGAGACCAATAAAATTTCCGATCCTTTAAAAAATTCATACAGCCAATTAATAATATATCGCGGGAAGTTTAAGTTTTCTAATGAAGTGAGCAGGGTGACATATTCTACTTCTGACATATTCTACAAATCCCATTAACGATACGGCCAGGAGAGCACAAAGTCGTAGGCGGCTAGATAGATAGATAGATAGATAGATATATAGATAGATAGATAGATAGATAGATAGATAGATAGATAGATAGATAGATAGATAGATAGATAGATAGATAGATAGATACGCTCAAAGTCGCCGAAGTTCGCTAAGGAATGCATCGCATTTAAAAGTAGATATTTCCTCACTCTTTCAAATGCGATGCATTTCTTAGCGAACTTCGGCGACTATATAGCCGCCCACGACTTTGTGCTCTCCTGCCCGTATCGTTAATGGGATTTATACCTAATTTGGTATGGCATAACATGACTGTATGACGAACATAAATGGCTGGTCATATCATGAAAATCATGAATAACTGGTCATCAAAAGTATGATATACATGCCACGCTCATGGCGCGCTCGCGGCCGTTTCGTTAGCTTGATATACACCAAATTTGGGATTGAATGACGTGACTGTATGGCGAACATAAATAACAGGTGGTAATATGCAAATAATTACGCGCATGTGATGAACAACATGATTTACATGCTACGCTCATGGCGCGCTCGAGGCCGTTTCGTTAGCTTGATATACACCAAACTTGGTATTCAGTGACGTGACTGTATGACGAACATAAATGACAAGTGGTAATATGGAAATCATGACATGTCATGTGCGACAAGACTTGCATGTCACGCTGATGGCGCGCTCGCGGCCGTTTCGTTAGCTTGAGATACGCCAAATTTGGTATTGAGTGACATGACTCTAGACGAACATAAATGACAAGTGGTAATATGGAAATCATGACATGTCATGAGCGACATGACTTGCATTCCACGCTCATGGCGCGCTCGCGGCCGTTTCGTTAGCTTGATATACACCAAATTTGGTATTGACTGACATGATTGTATAACGAACATAAGTGACAAGTGGTAACATGAAAATCTTGGCATGCATATCATCTACAAGGCCATTTATATGCCACGCTCATGGTGCGCTTGCGTCCAGTTCGCTAGCTTGATATACACCAAACTTGGTATTGCGCGACGTGACTGTATGACGAACATAAATGACAGGTCCTAACATGTAAAACATGACATGCAAATTATGTAAAGCATGATTTGCTTCTTCCTGGCTGCTTCGCATTACATAGATTCCCACAGTGCGTGGGATCTGCCGGCTTTCTTTTTGGCTTTCAAGCCTCGAGCAAGCTGGAAATACATAAATTAATACACAAATAAAAAATTCGGCAGATCCCACGTACAGTGGGAATCGATGTCATGCGAAGCATGCGGAGGGAAAGTGACTGTTGTGTATTTTTTTAGTGAAACGTTACGAAATGACGCTAAACATATGTACAAATGGTATACGCACAGACCTGTATTTTGAACAGTCGCATATGTTCTATATAACCAGTTGTTTACAGTTGCATGAAGATGCCACAAGCAACATGGATATTACGAACACCAGAAGCGGTAAGCTGAAATGCAGCGCTTGTGCTTGCGTGGATGGCAGCCCTGAATAGGGCTACGTTGACCAACTTCAGTGGATGGCGCTTAACTGCAATTGACGGAAACCCGGCGCGACGCCTGTACCATTGGAGTACACATGTAATGTGTATAAAGTTAGATGGGTAGCACTGCACCACAATTGACGTCTCACCAATATTACGCCTTCATCTATAGGGTCTTTTTCCAAAGGAGTTCCGAGACCTGGCATGGCTCTGTAATAGAATACTTGATTGCCACGCAGAATGATTGGGTTCGATTCCTGCTGGGACCATAACACATAATCTTCGCATACCATATATTATGTACCGATGTCGGTTTTTCTTGACGCTTTTGTAACCAATGTCTGTTCTCGCCGTTCCGCGGTAGATATAAGCGTCAAACACCTGTGGCGCAAGCCCACATACCGCAGCCCATGGTATACGGCAGGGGTCTCAAACACGCGGCCCGCGGGCCGCATGCGCCCCGCGAGCCTCTTTCTTGCCGCCCGCGGCCCACGCGATTCTCTTCGACCCACATTTTTAAAACTTTACTGAATTGGTACGTTCACCATCTACACAAATCTAAAGCATTGTTTTCGTGAGGCACACCATGTGGTCGCTCTGTCTTGAAGCATACAGCCGTGAAACAGGCCCGTAGCCAGTGATGGGGCCCTAGGGACCCGGCCCCCCCTCGAAATTCGGATGGAGGTAGGTGTTTTACCGAGAATAAATAACGAAAATAGGGTTTTTCAACGCCTTTAACAAGTGCCCCTCCCCCCCCCCCCCCCCCCCCAAAAAAAAAAAACATTCCTAGCTACGGGCCGGCCGTGAAAAAAAAACTTTCAGTATCGGCATCCAGATTTTAGTCATTTTTGAGATTTTGAGATCGGCATCGATATGTTGTTCGAATCATGGCACCAAATGTGCTTCGGAAATGACCGGTATATGAGATATGAGGAAGGTTTTCTTTCAAATGGCGACGTTTGCTGACAATTTGTACAAACTCCCCCCTCCCCCCCCCCCCCCCCCCGTTTTTACCTCCTTCACTGCCCCGGCCCTTGCGGCACCAAATTGTGCGCCTGCGGCCCGCTGGCTGAGGTGAGTTTGAGACCCCTGGTATACGGGTATGTGCCACACGTATCTACAGAAAAGGGTTTGACGTCGTACGTGACGGGATTTTAACATGATTCATGTCATGACCAGACAGTCATCATCGTCAAACCCTCTTACCCTCCGATACTAATTTTGGTCTACCCCAAGTTAAGGAGGTGATCACGAGAGCACCCAGACGTAGGCGGCCAGATAGATAGATAGATAGATAGATAGATAGATAGATAGATAGATAGATAGATAGATAGATAGATAGATAGATAGATAGATAGATAGATAGATAGATAGATAGAAATGCTGAAAGTGTCTGCAGTACGCAAAGCAATGCTTCGCATTTCATAATAGGCTTAGTGCGCCTCCTCATAGGTTCTGTAGAAGATATGAAAGTTCTTACCAGGGGAATTTGGGACATTCTAGCCACCAGCTCACTACAAGCGTTAACGATTCAAGCACTCTGATTGGTAGCTGTAGACCAAGATTCATTAGTAAAGGTAGAATACTACCATTCCGGCTTCAAGGAGTTAAATCTGGATGAAGACGAACAGTCCAGTTTCACTTTCGCAACAACAAATATCAATGTTTCAGTAAGGCTGGCCGCAAACTCTTTTAGATATAGTCTCGCGTAACTCTAGGAAACGCTGGTGTAAGAGAATACGGCCGCTCCTGGCAGAGAAGCGGATTTCGCACAGTCTCTTCGCGTTGAAATCGCAGCAAGTAGAAGGGTGTACGAGCCGTCCGCTGGTGTCTGCCGAAACAGAGCGCACGTCAGCGATCGCGACCGCACCCTTAGAATCAAAGTTCACAGTTGATGCTCAAGCGACCCTTCCCCGTCGCGTCCATTCTTAAAGGAGTCATGACACGGTCACCCAACAATTTGTGGTTTTCAGCGAAAACTAGAAGTAGAGGACCTATTACGCCTATACATATATGAAAAGTGGGCCGTAAAAGAATACCTCAATGCAAAACAGGCCGTAGAAGTCACCGGCTGTTAACCCTGCCCAGCGCCGGTGACCGCCATTTTGCCATGGTGCCTGTGACTTCAGGTGCAGCAAGGAGCGGTGCTGTCGTCTTCTACCACAGTTTGAGGCGCTGCAAATCGTTCAAATTCAGTGCCAAGCAAAATAAAGCTAAAATATCTCGATTTTACGCGCTGCTGACCACGGAAAAACATCGTTCGCCAGAATGCAGGCGCTGGCATAGCCAGCTGCTTGTTACGTCCCGGCTCGCGAGTGCGCCAGTGTTGCCCGACTCTCGTGCCGCTCGCGTGTTTGTAAAAATATTCAATTATAAATTAAGTGCTCGACCAAATGCGCTCAAACTTCGCCAGCTATTTGTGAATGCTTAAGGATAAACCCACACAACACATATTATGATCGAAAATTGGGTGTCGTGGTCCGTTTAAGACGGGCGGGGGAGTTTCCGCTCTGCTTGAGCAGCATTCGACGGCAGAAATCGTACGTGGTGTGATGTTATCGCATGTGCCCTCCGAACGACGAAGATAGGCCGTCTCGTTTGACCTCTGCTTCAGGCCCGTTCGTCGACCCCTTTCACGCGCTATTAACCGCTATGTGTGGGTGGATGTTATCGATTTGGACTTTGTACGGAACATGATGGCGACGGCAAAAACGCATCTAGAAGGACCATATAATTGCTATCACAATGAAATGCCGCCTTTCGCGAAGAACAGTCACCTTTCGCGAAAGCCACCAATCGCGCTGAAAAGCCAAGTTCTTGGGGCGTTTCGTGGTGCCCTTAGATGTAGCCGTCGACATTCCTATGCATGAACGTCAAAGCACTGTCATGTTCGAAAATATGTTGATATATCGGAAGGAAAGAAGTGGAAATTTTACACCCCATAAAGTGGACGGGGGGATGGCCGCCGTGGTAGCTCAGTTGGTAGAGCATCGGACGCGTTATTCAAAGGTCGCAGGTTCGGTCCCTCCCCACGGCAAGTTGTCTTTTCGTCCGCTTTTCTTTCTTAACATTTACATGATATTTACTACTAATAACATCCCCTATACTTTCCTTGACATTATTGTCTGTTAGTTCCCGTTAATGTTGATATATATGATCATTCGGTATGTTTGGGTTTGACCTGTAGTCCGACAAATGTTAGAAGAAACCATTTCATGTGAGCTCAAAATCGCGTTCTTTGGCAAGCACTTGCATTTAGTGCCTAATGAACTGCAGCTCGTCTTTTAGGGGCGAAGCTCCTTAAGCCGTGGGTCGTGCGTCCCCGTTGTATGCAGCCACCTCTCGTTTAGTACTTGTATATGATGAATATATTTAGGGGCGAAGCTCCTTATGGCATTGCCTTGGCGGTCCTCGGTTGTCCATGCACTCTGAGTAGCCAGTACGTACTGGATTTCGACCTCCAAGGTAGTGCCTGTGCGAGATGTCTCCTGTGCGTGATTAAACAATAAAAAAATTCACAACGTACATGTAAAATTAAAGTGAGCTTCGAGTCGCCATGACTCTCATCGACCCTTTGGTATAAATGCGCCCGATCTCACGTCGTTGATGATGTACTGCGCAGAATTCGCGGAAGATTACCGGTTTACCGCATTCACTCCGTGGATATGGTGTCGTCATCTCCAGTTCTCGTCTCGTTTCCGAGAGGGCGCTGTCCTATAGACATGCGTACAATATGGCGGTTGGGTGAAGGTACGCTAGATGGCGTTGGCGGTGCAGCTGCTCTTCGATTGCGCGGACCGCCGTACGAGTGCGCTTGCCGAATCGTGCTGCTTGGCGGACTATGGACGACGACCGGTCGTTGAAGTTTGAATAAAATTTCACACACACTATCGCTTTGATTACTGCTGGGCGAAACCACTGAAGATTTCACGGTGTAACCATGATTGCTTCAGTCACCATAACTCTCATCGACCCTTTAGTATAAACGCGCCCGATCTCACGTCGGTGATGACGTACCGGGCAGAATTCACGGAAGATTCACGGTTTACCGATGAACCTCCGCAGCTTCGCCCACTCATCATCATTCACTCCGTGGATATGCTGTGTTTTTTTACTTCGCAGGGCATCTGCTAAGCTTGAACATGGTTGACCCCAGCGAAATCCATCTGCTAGCGCCATTCGGCTGCAACTCGGTCATGCTGTATGGCTCCCATGTATTTTCCCGTGAGCTTGGTCTCACCACCATCCTAGTAAAGGACAGGCGGTGTCGTATCAATGTCCACAAAATGCCTGGGCTAAGCGAAAGTGCCTGAAGTAAAATTAACTGCGCAAACACACAAGAAACCCCACAGAGAAAAGACACGACACACACGAGTGCGGACTATCAACTGCTTTATTCCTTCATTTTTCAATGCATATATAAGCCCAAGACAGCCTTACCGCACATGCGTACCCAACAAAAGTTTTAAACAAGTGAAGCAGTCAATATATGGGTGCATTAGATACGTGAAGACAAGGAACTGTATTCAGATGAATGTAGGGACGAAGATGTATCGCTGATACAAAGACGATCCCTTTTCATAATGTGGAAAGCGTCTAAAGCCAGCCGCGAATACTCATTCTGGCTTCTGCTAAGATCGACGTCTGGTCAAATCGCGTTTCACAACTGCTGCGAGAGTTAATATGGGCCACAAGCTGGGCTCCTTTATCGGCATTCTTGTTAACTTTTTGTGCCGCCCCGTGGTGTGAAGCGCGATTTGACAATGACTCTTCGTTGACAATGACTGAACTACACACAATGTTTTGAGACAAGCACAAGTTAATCTCTGAAAGAACCCAAAAGTACGTTTTGATTTCAAACGCATGACAAATAATTCGGCAGATCCCACGTACCATGGAAGTCGATGTTAGGCGAAGCATACGGCAGGAAGGTGACTGAGGTATAATTTTAGATGCGAAGCAGCTCTTTGACTAGCCTGTGTAACGCTGTCCCTCCGTGCGTCCGTACGAACGCGCCGCAACGCGCTCCCCTCGCCGCAGGTGTTGGAGCGGTGCCAAGTAGGTCACGCCGCAGCTGCGCGTTGGCGTCACGCTCCCCTCGCAGTGCGCGCTGACGTCACTCTCTCCCTCGCCTGCTGCGCGCTCGCCGCAGCGCCCGCAGCTGCCGCCTGACGCGCGCCTAACGTACGCGTTGAAACATGTCTGTACGTGTCACCTCTCTCTCACTTCACCCTCTCGACCACTCCCATGCGCAACGCTGCTGCTTCGCATCCCATGAGGGTTCCCTTTGGGAAGATGGTGTAAATGTTTTTATTGAGAGAAACGTTGCGAAATGACGCTAAATATATGTACAAATGTTGTACGCACTTACATATGTTGAACAGTCGCATATGTTTTATATGACCAGATGTTTACAGTTGCGCAACAATGCCAGCAGTAACATGGGCATTACCAACATCAGAAGCGGTAAGCTGATATGTAGCGCTGGTGCTTGGGAGCCCTGGATAGTGCTACGTAGACCGAATTCAGTGGATTGCGCTTAAGTATACAACTGACGTTATCACAACGTGACGCCTGTATCGTAGGGGTACATATGTAAGGTTTATAAAATCAGATAACCAGCACTGCAACCACAATTAACATTTCGCCAACATTACGCCTGCATAGGGTCGTTTTCTGAAGCAGCTTCGAGACCTGGCGTGGCTCTGTGGTAGAATACTTGATTGTCACGCAGAATGCTTGGGTTAGATTCCTGCTGAGACTCTGATATTTAGTCTTCGCATTCCTCGGGTAAACGCTACCGATGTCAAATTTTGTTAATGGTCTCGCCTTTAAATTACCATTTTCTGTTCTCGCCGTTCTTGGGTAGATATAAACTGTCAATCACCTGTGGCGCATATCCGTAACCGCCGCCCGTAGTATACGGGTATGTGCCCCACGTGTCTAGAGGAAAGGGTTTGACGACGTACGCGACGGGATTTTCAAGTTATTCACGTCATGACCAGCCAGACATATTCGTCAGACCCTGTCACACTCCTACACTAATTTTTGTCTACACCAAGTTAGGGAGGCGATCACGAGGGCACCCAGGAGTAGGCGCCTAGATAGATAGATAGATAGATAGATAGATAGATAGATAGATAGATAGATAGATAGATAGATAGATAGATAGATAGATAGATAGATAGATAGATAGATAGATAGAAAAGCTCAAAATGCCCGCAGTTCGCTAAGAAATGCTTCGATTTTTATATAGTGTGCTGTCACCAGCTGCATTTCGGTCTGTACGTGTGGTACTGCTCGGCTGAACCCCGTGTAAACATCGATACATTGATGACAAGAGTGAATTGATTTATTATTTGTGCCTCTAAAAATGCAGTTATTTCGAATTCCACACTACCTCACTCTCCTCCCTCCCGTTCGCACACGCGACGTAATATGCTTCCTTTAGGAAGCATATTTGTCAACATTGCTTACATCATTGTCATCATTGCTTACATCTGTGTCATCATTGCTTACATGCCCGACGATCCGCCGTAAAGAAGGCCTTAACACCGTATCTATTTCCTGCTTTATTTAACCTGTGCAAGAAAGGATCGATGTAGGCAATACGAATGACACTCATCTCTTTGAGAAGAGAGTCCTACTCTGATAAGCCCGGTGTAAGAGTACACAATGTATCTTCAAATTGATTGTGTCCGCGACCGTCAACCTGAAATGGCTACTATCTACGCAAGAAATTCAATGACCCGATCGTTCCTTTCTAGGTATTGCTCCTAATCGGTATTTTTCTTTCAAGTTGGTGGACTCGCCGAAGACGGCTAGGAGGTCGGCGTAAAAGTGGCTATCGCGATGACAGACCCACTTGCGCTGGTTGTATCACTGACTGACACGGAACACACATACCTTTCCTCATAATTCTATGCAGGCTATGAAATATTTCACAACACACCACTGTATTCGCTTCCTCCTGTTTTAAAAATTCAGATAAGCTTACGAACATTTGTTCATGCTCACTTAACTAAGTGCTTTGTTGCGGGCCCGCTGCAACCCAGCAACGCCATCGTATACAGTGGCCGGAAAACGCGGCATCGACACTTGAACACCCAAAAGCTAGAAAGGGCGAAAAACATCATTTTTTTATTGGTCCAGCTTTCTTAACTAAGTGAACTAGTTTTTAAACATACAAGAAAGGCAATAAGCATCCTGTTTCCTTTCATGCTACACTGTCTGCAAAAGTTTACGTTGGCTGAGTATGCATGCAGGAGCGTAGGAAAAAAAAAAACACACACACTTTGGCTCCTTAGCGTTGAGTTCATTGCCACAGAAAGTTACCGCCGGGTGTATATGTAAAATCGGAGCACAGGGGCGAGTGAAAGACAAAGTATCGGGCGATCTCTGTTGTTTCAACATCTGCCGCCCTCGTAGTTCCACAGGATGCTACATTTAAAAACTGCTCACAGCCGGTGAAACGGCCGTGGTTAAGCTGGAGAATCTGGTAAACCTGCTTAATATTCAACAGGAATTGTGCACAGTGCGCAAAAGGATGCGTTCTCCTTTCCTGTCACTGTGATTCTCCGTGAAGCTGCAGCTGCAACCAGTGACGATCCGACCAGGTACCTCTATGATCCGACAGTACCTCTATAAGTAAAGCGGCGTACAGTTGAGTTCTTATCAACCGGCATAGGATATCTTACGCGGAACACACCGACCGTCATGAATGTGGCCACTCTGAAAAACTTTCCACTGCTGCTCCTGGTGATGTTGGCATGGAAGGCAACCCCTGTCCCCGAAGAGCACTCAGGTACAGTGCGCCCTGGTTACACAGTCGACTTTCGTTAACGTGAAAATGGTGGAATAAGACTAGTCAGATGACTACGAGCCGACTCGTAGTCAGCTGACAATAACTCAGCACTTGAGCAGGATTACAGTGATGGCTTTGAAAACGGTAGTAAGTAGACCATGCGTATAAATGTACAGTACGGTCCACTCTTAGAGGGAACACGCGAGCGCGTGACCGTCTGGGCGCGGAGCGCCAAGTGCTGGCGAGCATAGGCGTGCGCAGAGTTCCCCATTAGGGGGAGCGGGGCAAAGCGTCATCGTAGCCCCACCACCCTCTCACCTTGTGTTGTTCGAGTCCAAAGGATAACATGCTTCTATGATTGATGAAAAAAAATCAAAATGAAGCAATAACATGCTTCTCAGAATTGCCTGCCTTTGGTCCCTGGTTTTCCAGAAGTAAAGATAGGAAGTAAACCTTTCCTAGAATGCTACATCAATAGTCTTCGGCCACTATTATCGTCAAAAGCCTGCGTGGACACAACTTGGCAAATGTATGGAGCTGACATTGCGCCCCCCCTCCAAGGTGATCAGGTGGGGCGGCTGCCCCCTCTGCCCTCCTCGTGCGCACGCATATGCTGGCGAGATTTGTAAATGCAGCGCATGCGTACAGATTCATGAAGGCGGTGCCCATAGAGTTTTCTATAAATGCACTAGAGGGAGCTCTGGCGCTAGTGTCTATGGGAGTTGCAACGTATGGCGCTTCAGCCAGAATGGGAATGATTGGTAGCACACGGATTCGTCGAAACTTCGTTCTTTCGGCTCTGTTTGACTGCATCCGCTTTGTCGCAAGAGGAAGTTCAGCAAACGTTCAGCAGTTCCACTTCACCACCTGGACCCTTTAGGCTCACCAATTCAAATCGGCTCACGAAGCTCACAACGGTCCATTTTTTGTTGGTGAACCAGCGCAACACCGAGACGAGGACGACTGGAAGAAGGACCCACTCGTCTCGGTGTTGCGCTGTGGTTCACCCTACATCACCAACTCTCCCAAATTTTCACATCCATTATTTTATTCGAGGCAAAACCAAAACACAACACAGAACGCCACAAGTGCGTTCGAAGCATTCAAGCACGAAGACTGGGCAAATCTGTGGACTACCCATCATTCCCGTTGTGGCTGAATGATCGCAGAGACAGAGTTTCCTCTAGTAAATATTGTAGCAGCAAACTCTATGGCGGTGCGTGCCTTGAGTCGTCTGCTACTTCTATGTACCAGCGCTCGGCGTGCGCTGCGAGTGCTGATCCTTCACGCTTTTCTTCTCGCAGTTAAAAGCATGTGCATTCTGCTTGTTGAGTAGGCAGTTATTTTATTATCGGAAGGGCAAGTTTAGGGTGCTCGCTGCATCGGGCTTCAATTGCCTTGTCTGTTATCAAAAGTGGCCAGTTGCTGTAGCAGTATGTCAAAAATGTATGCCTGGTTTATCGGTGAACATGCATACAGACTTGCGCAAGCTCTTGGTCAAGTCAAGTCAAGTCACGCAGTATCAAATTTGGTGTACATCAAGCTAGCGAAATGGCCGGGAGCGTGTCATGAGCGTCGCATGCAAGTCATGTTGCACATGACATGTCATGATTTCCATATGACCACATGGCATTTATGCTTGTTATACAGTCATGTCACGCAATGCCAAATTTGGTGTAAATCAAGCTAGCGAAACAGCCGTCAGCGCAACCTGAGCGTGGCATGTAAATCATGTTGTACATGACATGGGTGCCATGAGTTTCATATTACCACTTGTCACATATGTTGGCCATGCAGAAATGTCTCATCGTATCAATTTTTGGATAGATCAAGTTAAGAAAACGGCCTTATGAGCACTACGGCCATGGCGCGTAAATCCTACTTTTCATGACAAGTTATTCATGATTTTCATGATATGACCAGTCACTCATGTTCGTCATACATTCATGTTATGCCATAGCAATTTTGGTATACATCCCATCAACGATACGGCCAGGAGAGCAGAAAGACGTAGGCGGCTACATAGATAGATAGATAGATAGATAGATAGATAGATAGATAGATAGATAGATAGATAGATAGATAGATAGATAGATAGATAGATAGATAGATAGATAGATACGCTCAAAGTCGCCGAAGTTCGCTAAGAAATGCTTCGCATTTAAAATAACTGGTCATAACACAAAAACTATATCACGCATGTCATACGCCATGATATACACGACCCGGTCATGGAGCTCTAACAGCCGTTTCATTCAGTGTTGCGGAATGGGCTCCTCCATTCCATTGCAATTCCATTCCGGAGAATTAGAACTTGCCGCAATTCCATTCCTTTCAATTCCTTGGAATGAAAAATTCTTAGGCCATTCCCACTGCGGGAATGGCTGGGCAGTTCAATTCCATTCCTGAAATTCCTCAACGTAGGAAAGGCATCTTGATAGCTTTATCGAGTTAAGAATGAACGCCCCATTATGCTGATGGGATCAGATGCATTAAGAACTGCAAAAATACGCAAGACACGTTACCAAAAAGGTCTAGGGATAGTAGCTTGGCCACATATGTCGTGCAGTACAACCACCCTACGAATTCCCATGGGGGCAGTTCTCTCGCTACCTATAGTATTTGCATGGTCAGCATGTTTGAACAAAAGGTGATGTTTTAATATTAAGCTTAAATGTGTTAATGCTAAAATGACGACATACCGTATCTTTATGCTGACAAAAGTAGTGTTCAAGAAGACTAAGCAGTATTGCCACGCGTCTGGAGCGGTCGTGAATATGGAGAAAATTAAGATTTGGTTAATGGGGAACAAAACCCTCTAGATCTGCTGGTATTGGTTGGAACCGTGCACCGCTCGGGCACCTTGTGCCTTTGCATCGAATACGGAACACTGGGCCGCAGTGCTCGTCAGCACTCACGCTTGTCAAGCGTGCCTCGCAAGCATGGATGAGGTGAGGAGAACTTTCTGTGTTCGCCTGTGCGCAGGTATGCAATGTCTTCCTTGTCGCAAAGGTAATTTACGCGTGTCAGGTAACAGTGGCGTAGCCAGGGGGGTGGCACACCGGCCCCGTGCCCCCCCCCCGAAAATTTTTTTTCGCCATGACATAAGAGCGAAAAATGACCATTTTAAAAAGGTGCCCCCCCCCCCCCCGGAGGAAGAAATTTCTGGCTACGCCCCTGTCAGGTAGTAAACTATATACTCGTGAGATAAAGGTCAGGCTGTGCGTAGAGTATTCGCCACTTTCGCGTGGAGGTATCAATGGGAACCAACGCGCAGGGATAATTTGTTTCTCCCTTCAGTATCTGCGGGGATAATGCATATGTTTGTACACTAACTTATGCCTCGGTTTCTCTATTACAAATTGGCAGATCGTTCACGCTTTTACACCACGCCTATCGTTACGGAGGGGGGGGGGGGCACACAGTTCATCGTGTACGACTGTGTGCTGCGCTGACCCATAGACCTTCGCCGACAGAGTTTCGGGCAAAGGCGCACATGTGTTTACACAGGGGGGGACAGTATTCCAAAAAAAAAGGGGGGGGGGGGGGAGTATGAGGTGAGAAATCGCGCTAGCTGGTATACGAAAGCTTGCAGTGAACACAAGCATCGCGTCAGCGTCAATACGCATGACAACTTAGAGAAGCGCTTTTTTCGAATATGCCTCCGAGTCGCTGACGATGACAGAAGCACAAGAAAGAAGTGAAGGGTGGGGAGACAGCGGGCGGCTGGGGTGCCGCCGAGGGGAAAAAATCACAAGGCGTAAGGAGGGGGGGGGGGGGGGGGAGTGCCGCCGCCGTACTTACGCACGACGGATACGAACGGCATCGAACCGCGGTTACGCGAAGAATAGAGACAAGCTTCGGAGCAACACAGTCTATATAAGGACAGAATTCTAGTAGGCACGTTGGTGATAAATGTACAGTGCCCGTAATCAGCCTGGTCATTTTAAAAATACTGCTTTATTGTTAAATTCGAGGCTCTGACTTGCTAATGTTTGAAGTTTGAAAAACAGCACGTAGACAAAAACGTGCTCTATTTTCGGAAAATCACGCAATTCGATTCCCATTCCATTCCGTGCAAAAGGCGCTTAATTCTATTCCCATTCCATTCCTCCAAACGTTGTCCCCATTCCATTCCCATTCCATTCCGTGCAAAATGCGCTTAATTTCATTCCCATTCCATTCCTCCAAGCGTTGTCCACATTCCATTCCCATTCCATTCCGGGGTCGCGAAAATGTGGAATGATTCCGGAGTCATTCCAATTCCGGAGTGGCAACTCCGCAACACTGGTTTCATTAACTTCATGTATACCAAAATTCACATAAAGTAATAACAGCGTATGATGAACATATATGCAACGTCAAAATACGAAAATCATGCCATGCATGTCGTGTAGGTCATGACATACATGACCCGGGCATGTTGCTCTAGCGGCCGTTTTACTAACTTGGTGTATTCCAAAATTGGAAAGACATTGCTTGGTGCCGAAAAGTTCTGGCGGGAAGTTTTGGCAGGACGTGGTCTCATGATTAGCTTCGCGATGGAATGTCTGAGCTTCGCGTAGTTTTGGTGGGAACGGGTAAGCGTCTAACTTCCCACGTGTTTGTTAGTGATGCTTTGGTCGGGTCAATCCGGATTAGCTTAATCCGAGCTAATCTAAATTGACTCAATCTGGCCATACTCGGTCATAAAACTGCCTAGGCAATCTCAACTTACTCATAACAGGCTTAGCTTAATCCGGCTTAATCCGGATTGAGATAACGTAGCCATACTCAAGTATCCAACTGGCTAGGCAATCTCAACTCACTCAAAATTAACTTGTTCGGGATTGGCTTAATCTGGATTAGCTCATTCTGGCTTAATCCACATGGGCTTAATGCGGCCATACTCATTCATCCAACTGGCTAGGCAATCTTAACTTGCTCAATATTGACTTGTTAGAGATTAGCTTAATCCGGGCGATTCCGGATTGGAATAATGTGACCGTACGCATTTACCCAACTGGCTACTCATTCTCAAATTACTCAGCATTGAATTGATCAGTATTAACTTATTCCAGATTAGCTTTATCAGGGTTAATTCGAATGAACTTAACCTAGTCGGGTCTAATCTACTTCATGACTACGCCATCTTATATTGGTCCGGATTAGCATAATTCGACATAAGCCACACTAGTCCGGCCTAATCCGGCTTAATTGGTATCGATCAGTATTGATTGGTATCAATTAGCGTTGTTTGGCTTGTGCAAACTATGCTGGCTTAACTAGGCTTTTTCTAAGCTTACCTTGGTTTAATTCGGTGGCCTAATTGGTATTGATTAGTATCAGTCAGTATTGATTGGTATAGGTTGCTATTCATTGGTTTGACTAAGCTTAATGAGGCTGATATTTGATTAACGTGTCTTAACCAGGCTTATCTAAGCTTAAATTGGCTCAAGTAGGCATAGGCAAGCTGGCCTGAGTATCTATTCACGCCGCACGGCCTAACGAAAAGCTTAACCGCCCCTCTGTAATAGCAGCTTCACACGATGTTCATGCTATGCACCTAGAGCGAGACAAGTATTAAATTCGTGCAACCATTTGTTCAACAGCATGTTCACTGCCAGTTATAAAAAATGCACGGTGATATGCTACGACAAGTTCACAACTAACCTCGCATATCTTGGTGTTGTCGGTCGGCTGCCAGCGGTAGTGTTTTACTTGTGGTGGTGAACAACTTTATTCGAACCAGTGGACAGAGGCGTGGGCCTAGGCCGCGCCAGGGGCGGTCAGAGACCCTGTCTCCCCAGCCGCCTCCCGTGCTCGCTGGATGGCCCATATTTGATCTTGCTGATTTGAGCTGATCAGCGCGGCTTTCCACTGCGCCCCAAGCTGTTCTGAGGAGACCGCATTTTCATCCTGTATTTGTGCGCATTCCTATAAAATGTGTTCTAGGGTGGCGTGTTGCATGCTACATAGCTTACACGAGTCATCTGGGTATAGCTCGGGGTAGATGCGATTTAGGTGCACCGGGCTGCGAAATGTTCTGGTTTGAAGTCGCCTCCAGTCAACCTCCAGAGATCTGTCTAATTTGGAGCTAGGCGGTGGAAATCTGCGCCTCGACTTTTGGTAAAACTGGATAATGTCGCAGAACCTAAACATTCTGTCCCTCTCCCTCCACTCCTCTCCACCCGTTACCTCGTGTGAAGCTCCGTCGCGAGCGCGGTAGGTGAGACCTCGCGCGACGCGGTGGGCTTCCTCCTTGAGGTTGGGAACGGGAGACTCACCGGAGGTGCGGGCTGGGAACCATATAATGTTTCTTCGAATTCCTCGGACGACATGAGCTTGACCTTCCTGAGGAGCATGTTAGTTGCCTCGGAGGATATTCTTCCTCGCGCGTAGTTTCTGATGGCCGACTGCGAGTCGCTGATGACGTACCTACATTTGGGGGGAAATTATGGCCTGTGCGATAGCCACCTCTTCTGCGATTTCAGAGTTATTAGAGCGTATTGAGCACGCGCTGATGCACTTGCGGTCAGAGTTTATGTTTTACTTGTGCCTCCAATTTTTTTTTTCTTCGCGCGCTGTTACGAGGGAAGCGAAACATCCGTTGGCCTTCCGCGTGTGAACTAGTATGCGGTGGCACAAGTAGCCTCTCATAGTGGTCAAAGGACTGAGCTCAATAACTTCAAGAACCACGTGTTTACAGCACCACCCCCGCGCTAACCACTGCTCTCCGCATCGCAATTTTTTTGACATGGCTACCCGGGAAGAAACGGCCGCGCGGAGTCGGTCAAAAGGTGTCTCCACCCTGGAAGCGCAGGCGTTGCATCGAGGCACCTTATGTCGACCACGCGCTCGCGTGTTCCCTTTAAGGGTGGACCGTACTGTACTGGACCAGTTCATTTACGTCCGCCTCGGTGGAACAGTGGCTACGGTGGTCGGCTGCTGACCCGAAGGTCGCGGGTTCGATCCCGGCCGCGGCGGTCGCATTTCGATGGAGGCGAAATGGTAGAGGCCCGTGTACTGTGCGCTGTCAGTGCACGTTAAAGAACACCAGATGGTCAAAATTTCCGGAGCCCTCCACTACGGCGTCTCTCATAATCATATCGTGGTTTTGGGACGTAAAACCCCAGATATTATTATTATTAATATTACCAGTTCGTTTACGGACATTATAGCGAAAGAGCGCCAACAACGGTACATGACCTGCATAGGCGCTTTAATTGTCCTGTTCGTTCTTTCATTGCCCCGTTCTTCGCAAAGTTTCGCAATAAATCTTTGTAGCAGAGCTTCACTGAGACTAAAGCATTTTCCGAAGCGAATTATCGAAATCCTTTGAAGTTCCACTGACTTACTTTCTCTGTCCGCGCTGAATTTCCTGCTGGAAGTTGCTTCCGGCCGCCATGTTTTTCTTAACGCGGTCCAATGCCGCTTTGAGGATAAAGTGCTCGGTCAATTTAACCGTGCCTTTCGAGTACAAACCACTCCAAATTATTGCGTAAAATGCCACCTTGCCCTTACCTGTCTATTGCTATCGTGAAAATTGGTCCTCAGGCTCAGCAGCACGATACAACGTCGGCTGCACTTCTGATGGTGAATCTTTGTTTTAACGCGATAGCGTTAAAGAGCTCGTTTCGCAGAAATTCCGGCGTCGGTGTCGTTGGTTGTGAGGCAAAAATCATCATCTTGTCCGTGACCGAAAAATCGAGAATGAAAATAAAAAAAATAATACATGTTTCCGGGTCCGAGTGAGGAACGAACCCAGGGCGTCTGTGTGGCAAGCAGGTGTTCTGCCACACAGCCACGCGTCTGCTTGGAAATACAGCAAAAATAACCTCCTCTGCTTGGAAATGCAAACATGCAAATAAAATAAATACTAAAAAAACAGAGCATATCCACGGAGTGAATGATGATGAGTGGGCGAAGCTGCGGAGGTTCATCGGTAAACCGTGAATCTTCCGTGAATTCTGCCCGGTACATCATCACCGACGTGAGATCGGGCGCGTTTATACTAAAGGGTCGATGAAAGTTATGGTGACTGAAGCAATCATGGTTACACCGTGAAATCTTCAGTGGTTTCGCCCAGCAGTAATCAAAGCGATAGTGTGTGTTAAATTTTATTCAAACTTCAACGACCGGTCGTCGTCCATAGTCCGCCAAGCAGCACGATCCGGCAAGCGCACTCGTACGGCGGTCCGCGCAATCGAAGAGCAGCTGCACCGCCAACGCCATCTAGCGTATCTTCACCCAACCGCCATATTGTACGCATGTCTATAGGACAGCGCCCTCTCGGAAACGAGACGAGAACTGGAGATGACGACGCCATATACACGGAGTGAATGATGATGAGTGGGCGAAGCTTCGGAGGTGCGTCGGTAAACCGGTAATCTTCCGCAAATTCTGCGCAGTACATCATCGACGACGTAAGATCGGGCGCATTTATACTAAAGGGTCGATGAGAGTCATGGCGACTCGCAGCTCACTTTAATTTTACATGTACGTTGTGAATTTTTTTTTATTGTTTAATCACGCACAGGAGACATCTCACACAGGCACTACCTTGGAGGTCGAAATCCAGTGCCTACTGGCTACTCAGGATGCATGGATCACCGAGAACCGCCGAGGTGATGCCATAAGGAGCTTCGCCCCTATATATATTCATCATATACAGGTACCGCCATCTAGCGGACATTCCAAGAACTAAACGAGAGGTGGCTACCTACTACATACATCGAGGACGCACGACCCGCGGCTAAAGGAGCTTCGCCCCTAAAAACACAGCATATCCACGGAGTGAATGATGATGAGTGGGCGAAGCTGCGGAGGTTCATCGGTAAACCGTGAATCTTCCGTGAATTCTGCCCGGTACATCATCACCGACGTGAGATCGGGCGCGTTTATACTAAAGGGTCGATGAGAGTTATGGTGACTGAAGCAATCATAGTTACACCGTGAAATCTTCAGTGGTTTCGCCCAGCAGTAATCAAAGCGATAGTGTGTGTGAAATTTTATTCAAACATCAATGACCAGTCGTCGTCCATAGTCCGCCAAGCAGCACGATCCGGCAAGCACACTCGTACGGCGGTCCGCGCAATCGAAGAGCAGCTGCACCGCCAACGCCATCTAGCGTACCTTCACCCAACCGCCATATTGTACGCATGTCTATAAGACAGCGCCCTCTCGGAAACGAGACGAGAACTGGAGATGACGACGCCATATACACGGAGTGAATGATGATGAGTGGGCGAAGCTTCGGAGGTGCGTCGGTAAACCGGTAATCTTCCGCGAATTCTGCGCAGTACATCATCAACGACGTAAGATCGGGCGCATTCATACTAAAGGGTCGATGAGAGTCATGGCGACTCGCAGCTCACTTTAATTTTACATGTACGTTGTGAATTTTTTATTGTTTAATCACGCACAGGAGACATCTCACACCGGCACTACCTTGGAGGTCGAAATCCAGTGCCTACTGGCTACTCAGGATGCATGGATCACCGAGGACCACCGAGGTGATGCCATAAGGAGCTTCGCCCCTGAATATATTCATCATATACAAGTACCGCCATCTAGCGGACATTCCAAGAACTAAACGAGAGGTGGCTACCTACTACATACATCGAGGACGCAGGACCCACGGCTTAAGGAGCTTCGCCCCTAAAATTTCCGGGTCCGAGAGAGGATCGAACCCAGGCCGGCTGCGTGGCAAGCAGGCATTCTACCACACAGCCACGCGTCTGGTTGGAAATGCAGCGAAAATAATTTCCACTGCTAGGAAATGCAGCGAAAATAACTTTCATGCTTTACAAACACCGGCGTCCTGTATACAGGTGTCACAATACATCATGTAATATCGCAGTAATCTTGCGTGGTACAAGCGTACATTGCCATCGGGCGTCAGAACATGTGAATATCACAACGACATCGTGGTTTAAAGCCAGCCACCCATTACAAAGGCACACACGTTACTGCCCGTATTCCCTAAGGTGTAGTGGGCACATAGCAAGTTAGAAAACATTTCACGCGCATAATGGCTCGTGATTTAAAACATGCTGCCCATTACATAGCATGCGCTGATTGAACTACGCCCTGGGGACAGGATATCGCTATCGTGTTCAATTCTTAAAGGCGAAGCTTAAGGGTCCCCCCAATTTCTTGCATTTCTTCTACTATTTGCAGCTAAGCTGTTTAAGCCTACAATAAAAAAAAAAAAGAAAAAGAAAAAAAAAACGTCAGGCCTGCGCGGAAAGCGCAGCACAGTCACAGGGCAAGCAGGAAGAGCGGCATCTTCTAGAAAACTTCTTCGGTGATACTTCGGCCCATACAAGGTGCTTCGCAGTCTCGGCGCTCTGGACTACGAGGTCGTCTTGGACGTCAGCCCGAACTCACAGCGGCGCCGCACACAACCTGAAGTTGTCCATGTCGTGCGCCTTAAATCCTTTTGTACGCGTTGGCGGGACTCAGGACTCTACTTATTACTTTCTTTATTCTTGTTCTTTCTTTGTGTATGCATATTTTGTCCCGTCCATGTTCTGTTTTAAGCAGCGGGACGGTATAACCAGTCCCTGCACACGTATGACCACTGCCTTTTGCAAACGGCGCCCGTGTGTCCCCAGAGTATTTTATGATGCTCTGTCACAGTTCCCGTTAATGGGAAGGCAATCGCCGGGCGCATTCCAAGGGCTGACGTATCGGCCCCCGAAACGCACCCCGAGAGCGCGTACAATTTAGAGTTGGTCCTTTTAGTGCGCCAGCGAACGCCTGTTGTGGTTCAAAGACCGAGTCAGAGCCGAGAGTTGATAACACAAACAAAATATATTCTGAGTTAAGGCAGTACAGGTATCACGCAAACATTCGGCAGGTATCAAATACAACACCAACTTACAAGATAACTACGGTGGTGTTCAAAACAACGGGAACAAACAAACAACTCGCGCTACAAATGCAATCTCATGCATTA
This sequence comes from Rhipicephalus appendiculatus, assembly GCA_030522465.1. Classification (NCBI taxonomy): domain Eukaryota; kingdom Metazoa; phylum Arthropoda; class Arachnida; order Ixodida; family Ixodidae; genus Rhipicephalus; species Rhipicephalus appendiculatus. The sequence continues at coordinate 14,684 of JALIZH010014131.1, read as the reverse complement.
TAACTATCCAAGAACACTTAAAGACTCGAATGTTCATCAAACGTATTCAGTCCAAAGTTCTTGGAACTAATCTTGAATGCTTCTCTTCTAGGAAACACTCACACAAAGTCCAGCGCTGGTTGTCGTCCCGCGCGTCCGAGGTTTCTCTTCCAGGAAACGCTCCTCAAAACTTCCGCAGCTCCCACGGCGCCATCATTTGATTCTTCCACATCGACTGACCGCACTTCACCAATAAAACTTCACCGACGACACTACCATCGTTCACTCACGCACTGTCACTGCCTGACAATTACTCAGTGACTCCTTCACTCCTCCTACTTGACCCTCCGTCGCCGCTTGCTTATATTCGCTCGCCACTGGATTCGCGAAGCTTCCAGGTTTCTCCTCGGCGCGCAGCACAGCCGAAGCTATTGAAAGGGCGAGATCTTTCTCGTGGTTTCCACTCATCGCGGTCTAACTCGACATTGCGTCATCCTTTCCTTCATGAGGGTTCGAGACATCGCTCGGCGTTCTGATCCGTGAGTGCTTGTTGGCGTGGCGGCGGCCGTTTCGAGGGGGGAGAGGAGGCGCGCGCGCGGCGTCTTTTGATGCTTGTTTCTTCGTTGCGCCTGTTCCGTCGCGACAGATCGGCGCCTGGAGTTCACGCCACCGTCTAAAATTGGCGACGCGCGCTTACTTTGAGCGCTCGTTTGTGATATCCTCTGATAGGCTTGAGCGCGATAATGTGAGCAGTTGAGGTTATTCTGGAACTAGCGCTGCCACCAGCGATAAGACTCGAATGTTCGATGCCGCATATATGAATGCCGACGCGCCTAACCACAGATCAGATTATCGACGGCCGACGTTCTGTTCTCCGCTATCAGTGTACAGCGTCTATTGCTTGTACTTTGGCTTTTCGTTTCCCGATCGCAAGTTCGCCCAAATAAAGTTTCGTCTTCAACCCGCCGACTGCTGCCTTCGTCAAAGTCACGACCCCGCGACAATATTCATCTTCAACCCTGCTTTGAGGGATTCTCTGATTCTTCAATTATTTTTTTAATTCGTTGCCATCAGTGCTGAAGAGCACGACGTCGTCTGTAAACCACTAATTGCCTAGATATTCTCCGCTAATTTTCATTTCCATTTCTTCCCAACCTAATTATTTAAATACTGTTTGAATACTAGACAAGCGGTGAATGACAGTTTAGAGATTGCGTCTCTCTTACGGACCCCTTTCTGAATTGGGATTTTCCTTCTTAAGAGAGTAGCAGAGTACCTGTGGAGTGAATATCTATTGACTATGGTATGGACACATATGTTTGTCGCTGCAACGCCTCCAGAACCACTGGTATCTCTACCAAGTCGAATGCCTCTTCGTAATCGAGGAATGCTCTATAAAAGTATATGAGCGCCATATAAAGGGATTAATTGTATGAAAGTGGTCCTTAGTAGAGTACCCTTTCCTGAAGCAAGCTTCTTGTATGTTGATTGAAGTTAACGGTGTCTCTTATCCTGTTCGAAATTATCTTTGTGAATATTTTGTATAACGCTGCAAGAAGCCTGATCGATCTGTACCGCTTCAAGCCTTTCACATCTTCCTTTTTGTGTATTATTACCATAATGGCGTTTTTCCAACTCTCTGATACATTCGGAGTTTCAAGACGTAATTTGCGAGCTTCCAACATTCAAAGTATAGACGATCTTTAATCACATAGGTGGTTATTCTCTCTTTTCCAGCTGCTTTACCATGGAACATTCCTTACAGGACCTTTCTAACGTCATCGATAGTTACGCTTGGGACTTCGGTACCAAGCATAAGTGTCGATGAGGTCGTCAAAATATTTGTCCTGAATAATTACAACCGCTAGTCGCAATTAATTTGCCATGAAGGTGGCGTAATTGTGATCAGTGCTCTTTAAACGCAGGTGTTCTCGCCATGCAAGCTGGATTTTGCGAAGGACACCCCGTCGCGGAGGAATTCCCTGAAGCTGGCGTGAGTCTCTTCAAGCGAAGCTTGTATTAATTGACCTGTGAAGCTGTTGGCGGTGGTGTTCCAAAAAAAGCCACCGCCGCGGAAAAAGCACGGACGCACTCACCCAAAAGCCCTCATCACCCACAGCTGGCGCACACCTAAGAAAGAATTGATACATGTACATGAAAATTTCTTTCCAGGGCTGGGGTCCCAAGTAGAGCTGTGCGCCGCCGCGCCACGCCGCCGCCGCCGCCTATTTTTGCTCACGCCGGTGGCGCCGCCGCCGAAGTTTCGAGAGTGACCACGCCGCCGCCGCCGCCGCGCAATAATATCGGCGCGCCGCCGTTAGCCTTTTATTTAACCCGAACGGGGAATCTGGACATAAATTATATACATCCCTTCGCCGGGGGTGCTTTTCTCGATGTGTCCATGTAATAGAATCTTCATATCAGCCACCGCTGATTGGCGGGAGCTCGGCCAGCAACGCGCCCTCTCTTTCCGGTTTTTCCTCTTCAACGTCATTTTGACTTCACTAATATTTCACAAATCTCGACTCAAATTAGAGGAACGGAATGCGCTTCAACCACAGACGGGAAAAAATAAGATAGAGCGCCTAGCATCTATTAGCCAACCTCCTCTGAAGCTCCCTTCAGGCTCGTTTCAGAATTTCCGCCATGCCTTTGTTTCGTTTCCTCTTTCTTGGTGAGCTCATGGAAGGAAAACGTATGCTGTCGTAGCTTGGCGAAACGCTGGCAAAACCACTTATTGCATAGCTATCTGTGTACGATATTGAGCGCGCGTTGAGGAGAAGTCTTCTTCCTCTTGGTCTTCGAGCGCCTTGATAATATTAAGTGCGGAGCACGTTAGGGGGCCCGGTTTGTCGTATGTTGTCATATGCTGTCATCGCTTGTCGTAACACAGGCAAAACCACGCATTAGAATAGCAAAAAATAGGAAGAAAGCCAAAATAGAAACAGCGAGAAAGAAAGGAAAAAATAGGACCAAAAATAAAAAGAGCAAAAAAAACGAAAGAAAGAGATAAAGAGAGGAAAATACATTATAAATAAAGAGAGAATCAAACAGAAAAAAAAAACGGAAACAGAGAAAAGAAAAAAAAGAGAAGAGTGAACAAAGAAAACCGAAGAGAAACAAAGGAGGCTGCCCAATTCCGCACTTTCTTCAGGTTTGGCACCACTAGTGCGAAGCTGCCTTAATTTTTTTGTCTACCTCTTTTCCGCCTCTGTACCATTTTTCAATTAGCAGCGTTTGCGGTGTCTTGACTAGTCTCTTGTGTCCGTGTTTGCGCACCCGGACAGGCCAATAGACAGCCCCTGCAAATACAACATCGAGCTCGTTATTCTCTCGTGGCGTTTCTTTATTGCGATTATATGGACACTCTTGGCTGATGTATCGGATATGTATGTGTTGTGTGTGTGTGTGTGTGTGTGTGTGTGTGTGTTTGTAAAAAGGGCGCAAAGAAAAATAAATCAGAAGCCCAATGCACCCGACCGGGGATTCGAACAAGCGACCCCTCGCTCCGCAGCGCTTTGTGTTAGACCACTCAGCCACGCACCGTGCATGCGCCAGCATTCTAACGGCAAGGTATTTATACACACCATTTACCGCTGGTGGTATGCAGATGTCGGAGGAGCTTGTGAGCGCGTTTTCTATCACGCGACGCTCCTGCGTTTTCTTTCAATTGGAAAACTGCCCTTGAGACGCGCGCAAAAAAGGGGTCCTTTCTGTATCCACTCGTGATGTGGAACGAAGAAAAAAATTGCTGCAGATCCACGAAGTGAATGCTGATGATGGAGCGAAGCTCCATTGACGAAATGATAAACGATGTAAAGAATGTTTATGAAAGCCATCTGTCCGTCGGTCCGTCCATCCGTCCGTCCATGCACAGACGGTCGGACGGATGGACGAATGCACGGACAGATGCATGGACGGACGGACGGACGGACAGATGCACGGGCAGATGTACTGACCGACGGACGGATGGATGCACGGACGGACGGACGGATGCACGGAAGGACAAACGGATGCACGGACAGACGGACGGACGGACAGATGCACGGACGGTAGGACGGACAAATGGACGCACGCATGCACGCACGCACGGACGGACTGATGCATGGACGGAAAGACGGACGGACAGATGCACGCAGCGAGTACGGCCTATTTTAAACTTATATGCACGCTATGAACGCTCTATGTGCGGTACATGTTACACCTGTGTTTCGGTCCGACGGGGAGCTATGACAACGGCGTCAACGGACACAGTGAAAGCCTAAGGGGCTTCGCTCCTAAAAGAACACCGCGCACACCTTAAAGGAGTACTGACACAAATTTAAAAAAAAATCTGATTGTTGCTCTAAACGAAAGCACAGGTGTCTATAAACCTAAAAAGAGTGTCCTAGTGCTTGGGAATGCATTGGATATATTTTTAATAGCGCTACCATATAACAGCAATTTCGGTTTCGGTATCGAGGGGGCGGCTTCTCAGTGACGTATCAGAACAGTGTGACGTCACGGGAAGACAGCAACTGGTGACGTACTAACGGAAAATCTGTCATCTGCTCGTGGTGCACGTAAACAACGATGAGTTAATTGCCGTCCAGTGATCCTGACAGTTATTTCTGCGATTTAGGCTGCATGATGGACGCAGGGCTCGTGAACTCAGAACTGACTTGACTCGTCGGGATAATGTCCATTGCAGTGGAGCTGGCTTGCAGATGCTCAGCGACGAAAACTTTAAAATCAAAATAAAATATTTTATACGTGTTGTCTGACTCTGCTGTGTGGAGAGCGTTGACACTGCATACCAAGGAAACGAAAAATGTCCCTTTTGCGATGTTCCAAAATCGTGTCAGTACCCCTTTAAATCAGACGCCACCGCGTGGCAGGAGACGCAGAGGGGTCATTCCGCACGCCGCACTTTAAAACAAGGAATATCTGAGAGCTTCGGCTTCTGCGTTGTCGACACTTTCAGCGTGTTGCTCAAACTCAAAGGCGTAACAACTGTGATATTTGTTAGTTCACGCTTGTCGTGTGTGTACCAGCGCATCCTTTTTGAGCGTCCTTCTTCGTGCTTCAGCGGGAAGCTACAAGCATCGAGCTGCTTGTCGTTCGTCGAGAGACATTTCACTTTCTTGCTATCGGATTCATTTCTTCGCCCTTGCGGCGAAGCTGGAACTCTTTTTTTTTTTTTTTGCGCTCTTCGTGACGCCAGAATGGTGATCCACATGACATAATTAGGGCACTGTTATGTCCGGATGTGTCGTCGGCCCCGAGACGTACGCGTGGGGGCGCGGTAGCCTCAAAAGCATAGACAGCCAGGAACGGTTGAAAACGTGTTTATTCCTACTTGGAGGCGGCAGCCGAACTGCCGGGGAAAACGCGCGGTGTCTCGTTTGTAACGAGCGGGGGAGAGGGAAGGAGTCGACAACCGGACGTCCGCAGGAACGGTGTACCGCTTCACTCAAGACGTTCGGGGGCTCGCTCGGGAACAAAGGTGCGCTTGGGACACAACATCTCCTCCCTCCTTAGATTGTCGCTTGGAAGCGATCTGGGGGTCGCCGTGGGCGCGTGGACGCTCTGGGCGCGTAAACAAGAGGAGCCTCCGCTTGCTGGGTGTCATTTTCTTCCCGTTCAGGGCCGGCTGGCGGCGGCGCCGATTCATCTGGTGCGAGATGCCAGGCTAAGTGGGACGAAGCTTCCGTCGGGGTGCTTGCTTGAAAGGGAGCCTCCTTGGCAAATTACCTGAACGACGTAGCTGATTAAGGTGGCGGCGAGTGGCCTTTCCGCCTGTGTCGACGAGCCATGACCGCAAACCTATGCGTTTAAGTGCCGTCGCTTCAACCCAGCCGGGTCTTCTGTTGAACTGGCGTGCGTATATGCGTTGTCCCATTTCAATTCTCCTGCTACGTGGGAGCTTTTCTTCCCCCTGAGGGGTTTCCGCTGAGGGCTCCGGGACAATTGCTGTCAGCTGGGTTCTCATTTCTGGTCCGAACATCAATCTTCCTGGCGTTTGCCCTGTGGTGTTTTGAACAGTGTTGTGCTGCCTGAAGAGAAATCGCGCGATGCGGCGTTGCATTGTCCCAGTCTGATCTTTAGTAAGGGCGCGTTTAAGTTCTGCCACGTAGCGCTCGGCTTGTCCGTTCGTCGCTGGGTGGTAAGGGGCTGATGTCACAGAAGAGACGCCGTTGTCGCTGTAAAACTTGAGAATCTCCGTGGACACAAACGGAGTGCCGTTGCCCGAGACTACCTTGCGTGGTAGGCCGAACGTTGCAAACAACGACCGGAGAGTGTCAATGACTGCTGCCGATGTTGTTGTAGTCATTTGCTTTACCTCAAGCCACTTGGTGTATGCGTCTACAACCACCAGGAATGAACACCCTTCGATAGGTCCAGCAAAATCAATGTGCAGGGTGTGCCAAGGCGTGTCTGGTCTTTCCCATTCAGGAATAGGGGCTCTTGGCGGGGCTCTGTGGTTGCATTGACAAGGCTGGCAATCTTGCACTGTTGATTCTATGTCATGGTCGATACCAGGCCACCACATATAACTTCTGGTACACTTCTTCATGGCAACAATGCCTCGATGACCTGCGTGGACAAGCGACATGGCTTGTTCGCGAAGTGCTGCCGGAATCACAACTCTTGATCCCAAAGTGATGCAGCCGCGATGAGTGCTTAACTCCGTAGCTCGCTTGCGGTAAGCGTTGAAGTGTTCACCCTTTAGCTTCTGCACGTTGCCTTCTTGTATAGCTGCGTAGACTTCCTTCAAGACAGTGCACTCCTGCGTTGATGCTGCTACCGTGTCAGCTGTTAGCGGAGGGTTCGGCAGCGCCTCGAACATGAGTATGTCACCTGGCGGGGGTGGCTCGTCGATTGTGGTGTCCAGCGGCAGGCGGCTTAGTGCGTCAGCGTTCTGGTGTTTCTTACCAGTGCGATGTACGAGTTCGTAATCGTACGCCGACATCTTGATGCACCATCGTGTCATTCGCGGCGACAATGTCTGTGGCATTGGCTTCTGGGGACCCATGATACCCAATAAGGGCCGATGATCTGTAATGAATGTCACTCTTCTTCCGGTAATGTACTGGCGGAAGTGGTCTGCTGCGTAGACGATGGCAAGTCCCTCTTTATCTAGCTGGGAATAATTCCTCTCTGCCTGCGACAGGGTGCGCGATGCGAAAGCAATCGGGGCTTCCCGTCCCTGGTCGTCAGCTTGGGAGAGGACTGCTCCCACTCCGTACGGTGATGCGTCGCAGGCTAGCAGTAGGGGTCTCCTTTCGTCGTAGTGTCGCAGAACAGTAGACTTCCGAAGTAGTTCTTTAAGGGCAACAAATGCTTTTTGGTGGCGTGGCGACCAATTCCATGGGACTTCTTTCTGGAGTAGCTGGTACAGATCGTTGGCCACTGTAGCTCGATCTTCTAAGAACCGGTCGTAGAACGTTAATAGCCCTAAGAACGACTGGAGCTCTTGCTTGTTAGTAGGTGCTCGTGCTTCGGTGATTGCTCGCACTTTGTCTTCAGTAGGATGAATACCGTGCGCGTCAATTTGATGTCCAAGAAACTTCACTTCAGGCACCGCAAACACACATTTTTCCTTGCTGATGCGCAAGTTAGCATTTGATAGCTTTTCAAGGATGAGCTCCAAACGCTCCGCGTGCTCTTCAGTGGAGGCGCCACCGACAATAACATCGTCCAAGTAGACGCAAACTCCCGGGATCCCGTTAAGTGTAGAAGACTCCATAAATTTCTGGAAGATTGCTGGTGCTGCAGCTATGCTGAATGGTAGCCTTTTGACTTTGTAGAGACCCTTAATGGTGTTTATCGTGAGCAGTGCAGACGTTGGTTCGCTCACCTTCAGTTGCTGGTAGGCTTCTGTCAAGTCCAAGGTGCTGAAGATCCTTCCACCACGAAGCGTGCTAAAAACCTCCTCTGGGGTCGGTAGTGGGTAGGAAGATGCCTTTGTCGCCAGGTTGACAGTGCTCCGGTAGTCTCCGCAGAGGCGTAGGGTACCGTTCTTCTTTCGGACGACAACGAGTGGTGTAGCCCATTCTGAATGTTGCGTCGGTTCGATGATTCCTTGTTGCTGCAGTCGGTCAAGCTCATTCTCGACTGACGTTCGTAGGGCAAAAGGTACCGACCTAGCTTTCAAAAATTTAGGCGTCGCATCCTCCCGCAGTTCCAGTGTGACTGGAGGTCCGTTGTTTCCTGGTATTTCTTCGGAGAAAACCGCTTGGTACTTCTCTTGAAGCTGCTCCACTGACGGATAGCTGGGTGTGTGGTGAACTCCGCCAATGACCACTCCAAGAGAGGTGAACCAATTTCGTCCCAACAGGCTTGATCCAGAGCCGTGGACGACAAGCAGTGGTAGCTGATGGGTCTGACCGTTGTAGTGCACGTCTACGTTGGCACAGCCCAGTAGTGGAAGGGAATGTCCGGACCACGTTCTCAGCTGCGTGTCGTCTTTCTGGAGAGCTGGCGCGTTGTCATGCCAAGTGGCGCGAAAGGTGTCCTCGCTGATGAGCGTACACGCTGCTCCGGAATCCACCTCAAACCTGATGGGGCGTTGGTGTACCATGATTTCTGTGGTAATCTATGGTCTCGTGCCGAGGTTCACAACGGCGTTTAGATCATACAGTGCCGATGACGTCCGTGGTGTGCTCGTGTTAACTGGCATCTGGCCCTCTTGTGCCTCGACATTGTTGTTCCGTTGCACTGAATTCTTCGGCCGGAGCTGTTTGCGCTTGGTGATGCATGCCTTTTCAAGGTGTCCCCGTTTTTGGCAAAAGTTGCAGGTAGCTGTTTTGAATCGGCATACCTGGGGATCGTGCATGTCATCGCATCGCCAACAGCGCTGTGTTTTTTTCCTTCCATTAGGCGTAGACGTGGAATGGCCTGACTGCTGACTGGTGTGATGTACCGGTTCGACGTTCCGTCGAATATCCCTCTGCTGGTGACCGGCGCTCTCCGCTCGCTGGGCGGTGTCATATGCTTTGGAGAAGGTCAGACTCGTCTCCGCGAACAGGCGTTGTTGGAGACCTTCATCGCGCAGTCCGCACACAAAACGGTCCCGCAACATAACGTCCAAGGGGAGCATAGTGGTGTTAGCAGGTGTGGCCGTCGATCCTCCCTCCTGCGCAGTAGCTGAAGTTGTCAAGGTCGACGGGCCGAAATTACAGTCAGCAGCGAGCTTTTTGAGTGCCGCCACATATTCGCTCACTGTTTCGCCTTCCAGTTGGTCTCGCCGTTGGAAGCGGGCTCGGCTGTAGACCTCTGATGGTCTTGGGTCGTAGTGCTTCTGCAGCGCAGCTACGATGTCGTCGTAGTCTACGGTTGCTGGAGTGCGTGGCTGAATCAGGGCACAGACTGTGTCGTATGTATGCTCCCCGCACAGCGTTAGCAGGCTGGCTCTCTTCATTGCTGCATCAGTGATGTTGTTAGCCTCGAAGTAAAATTGGAGGCGTCCAAACCACGATGACCATGATGAGCCGTTGAATTCGGGTAGCCGATTTTGGAGCCCGTGCGTAGCCATGACTTGTAGCTTGTCAAAAGCGTTGCGTAGCGCAGGTCCAAATCCACTTCCTCGTCGCCACTGTTATGTCCGGATGTGTCGTCGGCCCCGAGACGTACGCGCGGGGCGCGGTAGCCTCAAAAGCATAGACAGGCAGGAACGGTTGAAAACGTGTTTATTCCTACTTGGAGGCGGCAGCCGAACTGCCGGGGAAAACGCGCGGTGTCTCGTTTGTAACGAGCGGGGGGAGAGGGGAAGGAGTCGACAACCGGACGTCCGCAGGAACGGTGTACCGCTTCACTCAAGACGTTCGGGGGCTCGCTCGGGAACAAAGGTGCGCTTGGGACACAACAGGCACATACTCTCGACTAAGCTATAGAGAAATATCAGTTGTAAATTGTGTCTTATCCTGCTTTGCCATGCATTCGCCCTACCGTTCTTCCTCCCCTCGCAAGATTATCGTGCGATGAACTGATTTCGCTCCATTTTGCGGTTTCCGATTGCGCAAGCGCAAATAACAGCGTGTAGCTGACAACTCGGAATCCTGATGGCTCAACGCTCAGCGCTAACATTGTACACGTGCTTTATGAAGAAATAAGCGTCGAGGAGATATCGCCTGTGAGAATTGTAGTGAAAGCGAGAACAAAACCAATGGAAGAGGTGCCGTATTATTCAATTCTTCAGACAGGCGAACTCTTTACAGCGAAGACGATGAAGCTCTCCAAAAAAAGAGAAAAAAGGCCAGCCTATTTCCACGGTTTTTGCATATTTTATTGCGATAGTAATTATATGGACACTCTCGGCTGGTTTTCGCCGTCGCCGTCTGTCGACGCCGTCATGTCCCGAATATGTATATGTATGTATATATATATATAAAAAAGGCATAAAAATAAATCAGTGCAAAAAATTTCCAAACAACCTGACCGGGGATTTGAACCAGTGACCCCCTCGCTCCGCAGCCTGCTGCGACAGCCAACACAGCCACACGCCATGCTCGTGTAAGCGGTATAACGGCGAGCTATTCATATGCACCATTTGCTGCTCGCGGTACGCAGATCTCGGAACAGCTTGAGCGTGTTTTCTATCACGCAGCGCTTTTGCACTTTCTTTCAAATTGAAAACTGCCCTTGAGATGTGCAGTAAAAAGTGGCTCCCTTCTGTACCACTCATGATGTAGAAGGAAAAAAGAAAAGAACACCGGGCACACTTGGCGTCAGACGCCACCACGTGGCAGGAGACGCAGAGGGGTCATTCCAGGTGCCGCATTTTAAAAGAAAAAGAACTATTAAACAGCGTCGAAAAGTCATATAATCATATAATCAATCCTTCGCCAATCCCCCTGAGTGGGTATGAGCCATGTCAGAGGCAACAACAACAGCAGCGTCGGCTTCTCCATTGTGGACACTCGCAGCGCGTTGCTCAAATACAAAGAAGTAACAACTGCGACAGTTGTTACTTCACGCTTGTCCTGTGTATACCTACGCGTCCTTTTCGAGCGTCGTCCTTTGTGCTGCGGTGGCGTGTTGCAAGTATCGAGCTGCTTGTCGTTCTTCGTGTGACAAACTAATCTCTTGCTATTGCATTCATTGCTTCGCCTAGTGGCGAAACTGTGACTTTTTTTATTGCGATAACAATTATATGGACACTCTGTACAGGTCTTCATCGTCGCCGTGATGTTCGGTATAAAGTCCAAGTCATTAACTTTTGTCCACACATCGTATGCTGTAGCCGCTAGTAAAAGCTCGCGAGCGCTAGCGAGGAACACTGCAGAAGCATAAATTAAATAATCTGCCTATCTCCGTCTCACGGAGGGCGCGTGGGATGACATCACTCCGCGGACAAGGCCTGCCGTCGATTGCTCCTCAACCAGAAAGCAAGTGTCACGTGGTTCTTTCACTGGACGAAGGAATATGAAGGGACGCCAGGGTAAAGGGGCTGCGTGGCTGAAGCGGCAACAGTGAACTTTGACTATATGGGCGCGGTCGCGAGCATTGGCGAGCGCGCTAACTCGGCAGGGATCAGCACATGGCTCTTCTATTCTTCTACGCACTGTGATCTCACCGCTTCGTGCTGCGAGCAATGATTCGACAAACTGCACGAAAACCACTTCTTTCAAGTGAACCGGCCGCATTCTCTAACACCAGCATTTTTGCAGTTGCGTCAGATCGGATGAAAAAGAGCTAGCTAGAAGCCCTAGTACGTTATAACATTACGACATGTTGCTATCGCATTCACTCATTCACCCTTTCGGGGAAACAGTTTTTTTTTCCTAAAATTCAAGGGTCAAATTTCTCGTCCGAGAAACTCTTGATTCCCCCCCCCCTTCGCGCCGCGCCGCCGCCGATCCGATGAACCCCGCGCCGTTGACGCGCCGCCGCCGGAGGTGCAAACACCGGCGCCCCGCCGCCGGCGATTTTAGGACCGGCGCACAGGTCTAGTCCCAAGTCCCCCCGGTACGAGTGCCTTGACCGCTGGGTGATGCACCCATGCTTGCCCAATGAGTACTGCACTGAAGCGTACAAAGGCGTTCTATCGACGATGCGTTAAACAAGTGGGAAGCAGTACACTTGCTATGCGTGCTTTACTTGAATATTTAGTGTTAGCGTACTAACAGCAACCTGCCGGACAACATTTTCCGAAATGTTCCGACTTCGGCTGAATTAACTTCCCAACCCGCGTTCCAGTGATCGTGTGACGGTCCTTTCGCTGGTTGTTCTAGACGCTGACGAATGCTGGAAAGAACATGTAGAACGTCATGCCGATTTAGTGCGACAACAGCGTTTCGGGGACGGCCTCTACCTATTCGCCTCGAGATCTTGGAGTGGCGCCCTCTCGCGTGTGACGTCAGGGAGAGGACTCGGATGCAGCTCTTCGCGCGCGCGTTCGTTACGTGAAGGCTGCTCGACGCTGCCAGCCTTTCTATCGCGCTCGAATTATTGAAACATTGGTGGGCGAGTTGATAAAGCAATTTGTACTGAATGCTCAAGCAAAATACCCATCGAAATCGAGCGGAATTGCCGTCAGGAGCACGTTCTGTGTCGATTGCTCCTGTTGTCGTCTGCTAGCCATCCATGTGTACATCAGCTTCTACGGTGATTTTTTTCTTTTCGCGACCGTTCTATGGCCGTGGCGCACTCAAAATGGACTTTCCCTGCCCGTTTTCGATAACTGACTTCAGCGTTCGGGCTTCAGCTTGCCATGTCTGCGTTAAAGCGCAATAAATGTATACCGCGTGCTGCGCGTGTTCTGTTGCCAAGCCTGCTCCTTCGATTCAATTCATTTGTTCGGAGCATGACAAACGACGTGTGATGTCATTCAAATAAATTAAGTGGCGTTACCGACAACAACGTTTGATTAAATACACATTTTTAGCAGCTGCTGTGTAAGCGCGTAGTAAGGACTTTAAATTGAAACACGAAATAAACAGGGTGAGTCTAAAGGGGATGCACGACGGGGATATGAAATATCGGTAGGTTGTCCGGAGTGATTTTCTTTTGTTTTTGTTCTATTTTTTTTGCAACATATTTTAATCTTTACGTTAATAAATCGACGTTTGTTCACTCATTCACGGTGGTCTGAAAATATGCTGAACAGAATTAGTGTAATCATACTAACGTTGATAAATATAAAGCTTTCGCATCGAAAGATGTATTTGCAATAAAATACTGTAAATCAGTCTCAACGGTCGACTCCTGATGTGGCTTGGTGCGATCACTGTACTAAAGAGACTCGAGTTCCTTATACTGCCTAAGTTGACTCGAAGGCGAAAGCCATCTTTTTCTTGAGTCGATGTATTGTTCCTTCGCCGCCCCTCTCCGAATGCTTTCTGGACGTAACGTGGTTTTGCATTGAAGCTTTTTACACATCACCTGGTTTTGCATCGCCTCCGAGATCGGCCCACCAATCACGGAGGCAATGCAAAGCGACGATGTCATGTGATGACGTAATCATGTGACATGACGTTATGACGTCACAAATTTTGTCGCTCTGGGATGTCGTGATGACGTGATCATGTCATGAATTTTCGCATCACTCGTGTTGACGATGGCGACGCGAGACGCCGACGGTCAATTTTCGCAATTTCTGTGGAATCTAAGGCCCCCCCACCTTAAAATATTCAGTCTTGTTATAGCACATATTAAATACACTACAATACATATACAATATTTACAGCCCAGCAGGGGAGGCGTGCTGGGAAACTCTTATAGAGCGTTTTTTGCGCGGCATCCTCCAATTGCGCGCCGTGTAGCGTGTTATAGCACGGTAAAGAATCACAATGATCAGCCACAGGGGCCAAAAGAATGGTGGGAAAGAGCTCTCTTTCTCCTCTTCCTGGACACATTCGCCAATTTTTCCTAATGTTTACGAAGCTGTACTATCGGTGTCAAGTGAAACACGAACACTGCAGCGGATCGCGTTGCCCAAGCATTAGAAATATAGTGCGCGCCATCCTGTCATTACCGTTGGCAGGCTCACACAGTCGATTAGGCAGCACTGCGCGATCGAAAACGTGAATGTGGCTCATGAGCGTATCTATCTCTAATCATAAGGGTCGAACTGTACCACGCGCACCACTGCTGGTGTTTCATTCCGAGTGATCTTATTTGCATCCAGCTCGCCCAATCTATGCTAGTGGTCCGTAGTAACCTGCTGGTCGATGAACTTATCGATTTCATTTTGTCGGCTGTCGTGTCTGTACAAGTCCACATGACTTCAATTGGGAGTGGAGCGTGAATTTTCGTTCATCTCAAGTCTGTTTACACAACGCTAATTTTTGCGAATAAGCCGCAAAATTGATCGCGCTGCGATTTCAAAGCAGCGGAGACTCGCTTTAACTCACTTGGCGGGGGGCCTTCGCGCTTTCACGTAAGCTATTTCAACGCCCTCCAGCCCAGTGAGCGACGCTACGAACTCGGGGGCATGAACCTGACCGTGATGGCTGTCGGTATACAGAAGATATGTTAAATGTTAACGTTTCTTTAACTCATGTAATTCTAGCAGTCATCTCAAGAAATATCATTAGAAGGAAATTCAGCTAGTAGTCGAAGAACGCCGTGCGACGCGAGCGAACTATAACGAAAATGATGCTGTTTTAGCCAGAGCGTAGCAGACGACAAAAGCCGAATCCCCGCCCTTGCGTCACCGGAGCGCCGTTCGCAGCGCCGCCATCGGTCGCACACGAGGCGAATAGTAAGAAAGAAAGAAAGCA
>JALIZH010014130.1:0-27267 GCA_030522465.1 Rhipicephalus appendiculatus | reverse complement strand
TCAAACTGACGGGTACTACACTGGAAATGCTGCGGAGCGTAACGAGTTGGACGACCTCGAAATAGCGCGAGAATGCAGGCACTCTACCTCGAAGTACACCCAGGCGTCCTATTTGAAAAAGGCAGTATGCCGGCGAGTCTCAGAGGCTGCGTTGGCGACCACCACTTTCGGTACTGTGTCCTCTGAGATGGCCATATCTGCGGGGGCTGCGCAGCAGTGAAATCTGAATCATTTTTTTAGCAGTAGTCGAAAGAGCGCACGACGCTTGAACACAAGACCAAAGGTGTACAGAAAGAATAAGTAGGTTTAATAACGATTGCTATGCGGCTACTTTAATCTAAAACCACTTCGTGAAGGCTGCAATGCGTGTCCAGGGGGTGTAGCTCAGTGGTAGAGCGCTCGCTTCGCATGTGGGAAGTCCCGGGTTCAAACCCCGGCACCTCCAGAGATGTAAGGCGTCCCTTTTTTTTTTTTTTTTTTGCTCGTGCTTGCTGTAAAACTATCCTGCCACTATAAGTGACCAAGGGTCATGGCTTTGCACACGACATGCTTATTTACTGAACGTTTTATATTGATAAATCGACGGTGTCTCTGCTTACTATACAGGTTTTGACGTGCCCGCTCCTGCTGTGTGCTCCTCGGGTGACAGTACTTGGGCGGAAATATTTATTTATGTATGTATGTATGTATGTATGTATGTATGTATGTATGTATGTATGTATGTATGTATGTATGTATGTATGTATGTATGTATGTATGTATGTAGCAACTACATATGCGTGTGAATGCTGTTACCTGCAAACAGGCTTGAGCAATTCGTGTACGGGGCCCGGTACAAACACAACGAGCCATCGTGCTCGTTCTGCGTCCCTAAACAATTACTTGCGTGGAATTACAAGACCGTAGAGTGACACATCATATGTCTACCACATCAACAAACTATGGGAACAGGCTCATTAGATAGGTAGTACAGAAATGTTAACTTTAGACTACTCACAGCGCACGCACATTAGTTAGGCGCCATCAAGATAGCAACCATCAGGGTACACACTAAACTTTTTTACACCCTTAAGGGTGTAAACTGGCTTGTCGCCAGAGGGACACCCTAAGGGTGTTTTGGCCTACACCCTTCGGACAGGGTGTTATCTCAACACCCTAGAAGAAGGGTGTCCAGCAAAATAAAATTAGGGTGTTAGGGTGTTCGTGCATTTTAGCACCCTTCTTCGTGGGTGTTGGAAGGGTGTGCACACTCTGCTATATCGACACTCAAAGAGCCCCGAATGGGCACGCACGAGACATGAGATTAGGTACTGCAAAGGGTAATAACAGAAAAGGCACTCCGTTTCGTCCGCTTCACAAAGAAGGCTTTTAGAAACGTCAATGCATTTCAGTAAGCTTGCTTATATTTATATATAGAATTCAGACTGCCTTTTCATGTCATACAATTAAAAAGTCACAGTTTCACCGCAAGGGTGAAGCAATGAATGCGATAGCAAAAATTGTAATGTTATGCGAAGTGAGGCTGGCAGCTAACTCTTTTTGGATCCGATCTCACGCAACTCTAGAAAACGCTTGTTTAAGAGAATTCTCTTCGCGTTGAGAGCGCAGCACGTAGAAGGGTACGCCGGCCCGGCCGCCGAGAAGGGGAGATGTGAAGGGGAGATAAAGCGCGCGCCCGCGCCCGCAAAATCGAACGTCGCCCCCCCCCCCCCCACCGCCCGCTGTCGGCCGCCGAGAAGGGAGATAACGCGCGCGTCCCCGCTCGTAAAATCGAAGGTCGCTCGAGGGACCTCCCCCCCCCCCCGCTCGCGTCTTTTCACGCTCACGAATGACGGGCGGGCCCGGTTATATATATACATATACGGCAAATGACGCCGACGGCGAAAACCAGCCGCGAGTGTCCATATAATTGCTATCGCAATAATATAAATATTTGGAGTCTGACATAGAGTAAGCATCTCATGTATATCCACTCGAGGCTCTGTGAGTCGAGACAGAAGAGGGTTATTCGTCTGTATGCATGTGCATGTGTGTACACACACACACACACACACACACACACACACACACACACACACACACACACACACACACAATGTTCAATTGAAGACATGATACTCATAGCAGTGTGCACGCCTCACGCAGGATGCAGACATATACACGTTTCAGCAACTTGATTTGCATTTAAACCTGGCATGGCGAAACCATGCGAGTTCAGCGTTATCTAGCTCATTTCAAACATTCTGCTTATATATAAATAACAGTGCTGCTTATACACATCGTTTTCACTTTTAGAAAAAGCTGTTCTTCACACCTTCTGTAATTAAATATCTATTTCCATATCTATTTCCATAGGATAAATGCGAAGAACATGTAAACAACACAGTTTTTTTCATAACTGAAAACAAACATACATTTATTATGAAATTTTACACGTTCTCTACCATGTAAATGAAATCGCAATAGCACACTGCATGTTGGCTTGCCAATACGAATTAGAAGGTTAAACTGGCACATTGTATAAAATAACAAAAGAATACATGGCGCAGTTAATACTAGAACAAAGATGATTCACATTGTAGTCCCAAGGCGGTGGT
Source organism: Rhipicephalus appendiculatus (assembly GCA_030522465.1). Classification (NCBI taxonomy): domain Eukaryota; kingdom Metazoa; phylum Arthropoda; class Arachnida; order Ixodida; family Ixodidae; genus Rhipicephalus; species Rhipicephalus appendiculatus. Next base: position 24,670 of record JALIZH010014130.1, on the reverse strand, counting down.
AAGCTAAGAACAGGAGGCTTTGACAATAATGTTGAGAAACTTAATGACAACAGACCTCGGCGTTGTCTTCCCGAGGTCCAGAAAAAAATCGCTCAAGCACTACAGGCGTCTTGAAAGCTTTGCGGTCTCACTGCGGAATAAACAGCCAGTATGCACACATTATCTCTGCAAGTCCATCCTCTGCAGTCATAACCTTGAAGCAGTTCGAATGATCGACCATAAGCCACAAGAAATCTGAATCCTTCGGGACATCCCACTGAACGCCACACATGGTGTTGCTGGTATGTCATCCTGTATCGAAAAAAGTGAGAAGAATATTTTGTGCATAAGAATTTGCTATGCGGCTTTGCTCAAATCTTGTACAGTGCAAAAGGTTGCTCTCGTGAGCATGACAAGACACAACTTGTCTTAAACATAGCAGATACGCTAATTAGCCACAGAGTTCTGAGGGAGTAAAAGGTCAATTCTAATGTGGGCACCATAACCCTTTTTTAAGTGGGAGATTGAAATTATATAGTGTATCCCACAAAATCAGGGGGAGCAGCATCTAGAGTTCTCTAGCAGTCACATTGCCAAGTAACGAAATGTTAAATACTGCAAGTATGTTCTGCATTTTCCTGAGTGCTAAAGGAGTCGTGTCATTGAATGTGGCTAATCGCCACTTTTGAGACTACGCGCTCATTTTTATGTATCCATTCCTCTCCATTGTCTTTGCCTCGTTAAGAGGCTTGAAAATGCGTGAGAGGTTATTGAAAACAATTGCTATAAATACAATTACTTCTTTATTCTGCATCAGCTCACATAAATGAACGGTGTGACACAAAAAACAGAAAAGAAAACAAGAATTCGTTCCCGTTAAGATAAAGAATAGAGCATGCTGGCGCTTTATCACAAAGAAATGAACGGCAGGAGGAAGTGAAGATGTGAATGATGCATGCCCCCGCAGTATGCGTACGGTATTTTGTTGTCGTTTTGTCAGGTTTTTGTTTTGCAATTTAGTTTTATTTGCTGTGCAATTCAGTCACCATGCAACTGTATTGCTCATCACACTGCTATTCTCTGCTTGTGTTTTTCAACTGATACTCTAAGAATTTTGAAATCCTGACATGGAATAAATAACGTTCAGGAGCACTCAAGATTTTAAGTATGCCTTTTCTTTTACATATAAGTACAACGAAGCACGTTGAACTATGATTAAATGCGGCAGTAAAATAGCGAGTGCCTTTAAAGTAAAACCAATTACCTTAACAAGAAAGGAATTATGATACAAAATATTACAGTGAAATGTACAATGAATGTGCTTGTTGCATCACACCACCGGAAGTTGTATGAACAAATAACATAAAACACAGAACAATTGTGTTAAATGTACGAAACACCACTTAAAATGAAGTAAACTGTGTTAGCATACAGCTGACATGCACAATTACATGACAAAAATGCCCTTCACAAGCATAGACACAATAACGCTGACAGAGGATCATCTCGTATGAATTTCTTGAGTGATTTCTCACTGCGTAAAAGTAGTGGATGTCACTAAGCAAACAAAAAAGGCACAAAAACGACCCGAGGCCTCGCAATCGTGTATCAATAGCGATTATGTTAAAATGATTCTTGCTTACACTCATCAGATAAAAAAGCAAGTATATGCTCGCAGGATCAACTGCTGTGTTGCAAAGTGACATGCAAAACAATGCTCTCAATGACAAAACACCATCTTGAAATTATGTGCTGGCTAAAGTGAGCCTATGTTGCAAGGCTATTATATACACTGCAAGGTATCATTAACAGAAAATGAATGGAAGAGCAAAATGCAATGTCATGCATTACAAAAAAAAAAATACTGGCTGACCCTCACAATTTACGCGTTTACATCTGTCAGAGCAATAAAAGCATCTGTTTCACACATTATCTACAGGCATCTCTTGTTTTGGTACAATGGCATAGCTGTCGTAACTGCACAATTGGCCTCGGCTAACAATAGCTACTTGGCTGCCATGCAGTTTGTTTCAATTTTCGTTTGCTACCATGCAGTTACATTGGGTACTTAATGTTCTGTATACTCGCATTCTTTTGCAAAAATAAAGCTGCGTGTGCTGTTCATTCCTTCATGTTCACAGAAACTATAGTCAGTGCTGCATGTGCCAGGATGTCCGTAAAAAAATTAAAATTATGGAAGATTATTTCAGTAGGAAGCAATGAATGATTTCAAGCATTCATAACAAAGTTAGTGAAGCATTTCAACAGTATCTGTAACTACCTGCTTTCAAAAGAATGGCAGGAAGGGCAGGATGGAAGCTTGGCATGAGAAATTCGGGAATAGGGTGTGTGTACTGGAGCCGACGTTTCGACAACTGGACCGACTTTTTTTCCAGGCTGCAAATGACTTCCTTAGCGATTTTGTGGTTATGCTTTATACCCTCTCCTCCAATCTAAACAAAGGAGGAGGAGTCGGCAAATTGAAACGCGGGGTGGGGGGGGAGTATGAGAGGTCGCCGTGACCAATTGGGTGAGGTGAACAGAAAGCTTTCTGTGAAGAAAAAAAAAGAAAAATAGAAGATCACAGGGGGAGGGGGTGGAAGGTACACGTTTCGCTGTATTCTTGTTTTCGGTTAACAGTGGTTGTTCAGAAATTGCCAGAAGGAACACTCATCGGTTTCCTTTGTCTGTGTGCCATATAGCATGGATTCAAGAGCCCCCTTTGAAACGTTTACACACCCTGGATGGAGTGTAAGAAACTTGTGGATAAAGTATGACTCTGTATTTTCTCTCTCTTGGTGACCGCAATGTTGACTGAAGGATGTAAGCTTTGAGGGCAGAACCTGCTTCATTAATATGCTGTGCCACTGTTTTCGGTAATTTCTTCGTCGTCACAGCATTTTAGTGTAGCACGGCACAACTTCCACGACATCAAACATCACATTCTTCAAACTTCCGGTCCCCAAGAGATAGAAAATATAGTCATAACTTGTATTCACAAGTTTAATATACTCCAGCCAGCAGGTTGAAACGTTTCAAAGGAGGCTCTTGAATGCATGCGATATGGTACGTAGACAACGGAAAGCGATGAGTGTTAACGCTTCCTTCTAACAAGTTCTGTCCTGCCATTACTGACAACTATAATACAGCGAAACGTGTACCCCCTCCCCCGCCTTTTTCTTCTCGCTCTTTTCCTTTTTTTGTTGACGGAATACCTGTTTCCTTTTCTCTCAACAATTTCGTCGCGGCGACCTATCATTGTCCCCTATCCCCGCGTTGGGAGTCGCCCTGTCCTCCATTTGTTTGGATTGGAGAAAAGGGTATGAAGCACATACACACAAGCGCTAAGGAAAAATCAGTTGCAGCCATGAAAAAAAAATAAGTCCACTTGTAGAAACGTATGCTCCAGTACACATCCCGTTTATTATTTTCTCATTCCTTGCTTTCAAGAAGCTTGTGCAGTGTTCATTCAACAAAGCAGTGGCTCAATAGGGTAACGTGTTCACTTTACCATGCTTGCATGCAACACAAATGTGATAGCCAACTTTCACAGAACACATCAATAAAAATTTTAGGCAGTGATTAAGGATAATAGGAATGAAGCTGTTACACTCCTACATTTGAATGTAAGTCTATTCAAGCTGTGAGTATTTCTACACAGGAGGGCCATGAGTGTACTGCCTAATTATTTTCTTGTTTGAGAAATATTCTTTAAGGCTTTAAGAGAGGGTGTTGAATAGGAGTAAGGATCAATGACGCAAGTGTGATGAACTGCAGCAAAAGGGTGAGTTGGGCCAGGTGGTTTGATTTCATGCTTTAAACAGCGCGAAAAACAAAAACACATAAAAGAGGACTAAACAACACAAGCGTTTGTGTTATTCAGTCATCTTCTGTGTGTTTTTCTCATTTGTGCTGTTTGAAACATGCAGTGTAATGGTGGCAGTCTGGGCATGTTGTCAATCAATTTATAAGAAAGGTAGCACTTGAAGGAAAACACAGACAGAAAAAGGGACACACACAGCCGCTATGAACTGCAAACTTCAGACCCATTGAAAGGACTTTGCTGACAGGTCTCAGAGGTTGGCCTCCTAATACGTATGGACACAATTCCATTGTGCCAGCCTCTTCGTAGGGAGCTGTTCAGGCGATTGTATCCATTAGCTACGTGGCCCAGCTGACAAGACTGAAGTACCGTCAGACCATCTGGGTGTGAGCACGTGTGTGTGAACACACCTTTTCTTGCTCATGTTCTCCATGTGCTCTGACCTTTTTTAAAAGTTGTGTCATTATAACAATAAATGGTAAGTATACGAAATAAACATAATAAATTTGCAGGCACTGAATAAAAAAATAAGAAAAGGTATATATCAAGAAGTAAATATTAGATACGTAAATGAACATGTTTCATTTCCAATGAATGTATATAATACTCTAAGAATGGTATTGAGTTATTTCTACTCTGATAAGGCAGACTGCACCATTTCAAATGCCGCAAAGACACAATAAGTCAATAAATATACCCATTGGTATATAATGAAAGGTACATATGCCCTCAGTAACCTAACCGACTTAATTGGCTAAAAGAAAAACCAGGGTAATTGTAAGTTCAGTGGCAGCAGCTCCTTGAACAGCTTTGTTAGTTTCATGACAAAGAAAATTTTTCCGATCCATGATAGCGCATAGAATAAACTTCTTTGCACATCGATGACAGTGGTATGCTGGGCACCGCTTGAATGTCTGTTGCGTAGAAAAATAAGTGTCGGTCTCTATAAAAACACAATGACTGTAATATTTTTTTTTTCCAAATTTAACGTGTACAGCTTCTTGCAATTCAACTACAAGCCAAGCTGCACTAACATTCTGGTGTACTCACTTCTTGTTCTGAGCCTCGTGGGATCCATTTTCCGTGCTCTTGGCAACATTTGCATAGCATGTTCATTCCAACACTTTTTTCATCGCTTAGTTAATGTATCAGTGGCTTGTGAAACCTTCCGGAGTGGTGTTATCTTCGTCAGAGTTGTGAAGTCATCCCAGAACTGCGTAGAATAAACAGCAGCCAACATTCTGAAAGAAAATGTCGAACATCTCACATCGAGCAGCCTCGTCTACAATGTTCTTTATATCTTCAACAGTAGTTTCTGGGGGCACCAAGATATCCCGTCTTCCCAATACAAATAGAAGATTACCCACTAAGTATTTGTATTTCACTGTGAACTGTAAAATAAATATAATTGTATAAGTTGCCTGATAATTACCACAATACAGTTAAGACTACAAATAACGTCCCCATACCTTCCTTGGGTAAATTGTCTGTTGGTTTTCATTAAAGTAGTATTTTAAAAGAAAATACGAGCTTTTAGGTTTTCTTTTGTTCATTCATCCTGAGGTTCTCGTGCTGGCAGACTTCATGCCTCCAGGCAACATGCGAGAGATTATTGGTCAGCGTATCACCTTTTGCGTGTAATGTTTGGTGCTCATCCATTTTAGATGCGAAGCATCTCTTTGACTAGGCTGTGTAACGCTGTCCCTCCCTCCGTGCGTGCGTACGAACGTGCCGCAACGCGCTCCCCTCGCCGCAGGTGTTGGAGCGGTGCCAAGTAGGTCACGCCGCAGCAGCGCGCACTGCGAGGGGAGCGGGACGTCACTCTCTCCCTCGCCTGCCGCGCGCTCGCCTCGAGCGCTGTCTCGAGGAGACGCTGACTGATTGCGGCGAGGCGTGTCGACGCGCGCCTCTTATAGTCGCGGGAAACTTCAACGTTGACGTCAGCGGAGGAGGAGGAAAATGGCTCGTCGATTACATGCGTGACGCACTCGCTGAAGTGCGTGTCGGCGGAACGGAAACTACCCACCACGATAAGGGGAACGTGCATCGATCTGGTCTTTGCCAACTTCGACGTCGAATGTCTGCAGGAACCTCTCAGCGGGCACTTCACCGATCACAAGGCCGTGCACATGGTAGTCAAGGCGAAACGCGCGCCAGCTCCGGTCCAGCGCTCGTGTCCACTCTGAAGAAACGACAAGACCTACGCCAGCCATCGCTTCAAACGAATCTTCCAGCGCTCACCGCAGCACCCGCGTTAGCGCCGTTCAACCCGTGACGCCACCCGTGCGCAACGCTGCTGCTTCGCATCCCATCAGGGTTCCCTTTGGGAAGATGGTGTAAATTTTTCTTTCAGACTATGCAAAAGAAAACCGCAATATCAACCTTTTCTCTGTCTGGGAAGCATAAAACTCTGGGGCAGCCATTTCGGTGCTTCTTGCAGACAGGCGAGCTAGATTTTCGCGCCCCTTTATAGTTTGTGAAAGAAACAGATAAGCACCACCCATCTCATGGAAACGACAAGCTGTCTACTTGTGTGTTTCCGTATGCTTGGAGATTTTTCCGACCAGATTCAGCTTCGGCTCGCCTTCATTTAAATTTTGTCACTTCCCTGACAAGGGTCGTTCTGGTGTTAGGCAACATAGAGGCCAAGCTTCGTGCGCGCCGGGCCCGATCAGTTTCGATTTCGCCACTGAAATTCGTACCACGCGCAACCTTCGTGATGAAATGGAATGGAAAACAACTTTATTGGGCATGCGCAACGCGACTGGGTCGCGCACCCGGCTCAGTCCCACGTAGAGACCGGCAAGCCGGCCTTCCGGGTACCTCACGGAACAGCCGAGCCTTCCGGCCCGCCGGACAGCCGTGAGCTGTTCATGGGAGCGGAGCTTTTTAATTGGTGACTTGAGTGTTGTTATATTAATGAGAAATAACAGACAATAATATTTATCGTCTGTTAGTTCTAATATTGTGTCTAACAAAGAAAAGCGAGCCCTTAAAATTTCCACTTCGTTCCTTCGTTGTTTACATTAGAAAGTTGTAGAGCATGGTAATTTATGACATACTTATTTTTTTAGAAATCACGATGGTTGCGTCTTCAAAGGAGTGGGAGAAGCAACCATAGTGATTTCTAAAAAATAGGTATGTCATAAATTATCATGCAATACAACTTTCTAATACAAACAGCACTCAAGTCCTGAATTATTGATTTCATTTCATTTCATTTATTGATACTGTCAGCCCTTTCGGGCTATTACAGGAGTGGAATGACATCATATTTAACAGAAGTGTGCAGAAGAGAAACATAAAGGAGCATGCGATACTGGAACACATTATTTAACAGCACATATCAAATTAAAAAGTTAATTAAACACTTTTGTTGATTAGTCGCATCGACGTGATTTCAGATGCGAAAAGTATTTCCGCCTTGGCATAAAATTCGGGTGCCAGAACGACAGGAGCCTGAGTGCCATGGAATTTTTATAAAAAATTTGTACAGTCTAAAAAAAACACGTCAATGTGTGAGGGCTTGTTCAAGTTTGTGTCGCGAGGGAAAAAAGACACTCCCTCCATGACAGCGGGCGAAAGTGCAAAAAAAAAAAAACATCATTATATAAGGTCACTTTAGAAACGCGAGATCATATTTGCACGGTACGTTGTTGTATTTAAGTGTTTCTAAATTGTGAGCGAACATAATTCAGAAATTGTGTTCGCGCTTAGGTAAAATATGAACAGATGTAATTCAATTATCACTAACACTTGTAATCAAATCATTCTTGATGGGGACACAGACAAGCAAGCGCATAGTGTTGCCTCTTGCTTCAACGCAACTGCCGACGTTTAGCGATAACACGACCGCAATCCAGGCGCGCGTAACGACAGAACACACGAAGCTACGGCCATCTCAGCTCTGCACATTACTTAAAAGGCGCGCGGGCCTTCTATGCGTTTAGCCGCTACGACCGCCGCCGCGCGCAGCACGCACGGCCAGGCCGACTTAAGGCGCGCTCTCCCCTCTCTCCCTATTACAGCACACATGCCGAAGTCACCGGCTCTCTCTCTCCGATTTCACCCATAGCTTCCGCGAAGAAACGGCGTGCGTCAAGGCACACTGCCTTTCTCTTCACAATCACACACTTTCCCTTTCACCCACAGCTTATGTGTCCCTTGCCGTAGTTAATATTCCAAGACATTTTATTTAAACCAAAACAAGCCGAGAAAACGTAAAGCTAGCAACATCGCAACATGCGCTAAGAGCCTCGACTACAGTCCGCGATCTGTCTCCATAAAAGCACTAAGGGATAGGACCATTATAAACATCACATTGGAAAAAATGTTGCAGTGGCTTAGCTCGGCTATGCCAGGATATACGTAGCGTTAGCAAAGATTCAGCTGATTGTTCTTAACTTTCCTGATTGTCTAGATTGTCTAGGATTAGCTTGATTATCATGCTTACTGCTGCTCCAATGACACACAAACACGGTATACGTATTATGTGGCACATGTATATTTTTGCTCAACGTCAGGTTGCTTCTCTATTGCCACAAAGACGGCTTGGTGATCAGTGAAGTAACACGCTGCCGTCTCTATGGCCCCAACACACTATTCTGTTCATTCTTCCTACCCTCAACCGCTAATTGCCAGGCAACTACTTCGGGATCCGATGAGTCACGCTTCTCCGCTCTTCTGCGCCGTTGAACAGCATTTGCGCTCTCCTTCTCCATGGCTATACCACAATGGCAAACGCCAGTCAGAAGCGCAGCGGCTGCAGCGCAGTGTCAGACGGCGACTGCACAGCGAAGGCGGAAATCTGCGCGCGCGAGCCGGCTCCATTGCGCCTACCACGGCTACGACGTCACTCCTCTGGAATGCGCAGACCGGCGGCGGTGAGTTGCGCGCGGCGGCGGCGGAGTGCGCGGGAGATGCCTAAAGTCCATAGATAAACTTTAGAGATGCCGGCTCCGGGCTCCGGTGCGCCAGCTGTGTGACATCACTGATCCTCGCGCATGCGCAGCACGGCTCTTGATGTGCCACGCGAAACGGGTTTGGCTAGGCCAGTGTAGCTAACGCTACAAAAATTTCCTCATAACTTTGAGCTTGTGCTACTTAGAAAGATATGAATTCATAAGCAACTCAGATTATCCATGCTGTTTTGCTCTCGCTCGGGAAATTTGCTTGAACAGACATTTACAACCGATTTCAAGAACTAATTCAACTGATAAAATGAAATATTTGGCAGGAGCGTCCAATTTTTTCAATAAAGAACAGTAAGAGCGTAAACAATCCGCATCGTGCACGCTATGTGAATGCAACAATAGAAAACACTCGAGAACGTTCCAACTTCTAGTACACTCAAGGCCGATAACACACCCAAGTCTCTACAAAACAGGTGACAATGTTGAACAAATAAAAGTACGCGTCTCAGTAATGTACCCGTGCTTTAAATGTGCATTCTATGAAAAGCGATGTCCGCCGTCAAACTTTAGAATGAACGACAACCAGCGTTCCGGAGCTGAGCGAAGTTGAGCCGCATGCACGGCGAATCAAGTACAACGGAGCACGGCGAACTCATTCGGCCACTGTCTCGTCGCAGCCGATCGCATCCCGCACATCAACACGTTTTTTTTTTTTTTCTTAGGTGTGTGTGCGTGAAATTACTATAATGAGAGGATAATGCGGTTAGAACGTCAACATTAAGGCTTGCGACCATTAAAGAGAATCGAAACAGGCCTACCTACGATGTCGAAACATGCTGTAAATGCGAGCGCGCGAGCGCACGTCCGCGTGTAAACAAATCACACAGACCGAACGCAAAAATGCACGAGCTGTAAAGTAATACAGAAATTCGCACACCTAATTTTACTATTAACTACACTGCTCTGGTGAACAGTACTTAACTTCCAATAGTACAAGCCCAGATTTCCAGCATTCAAATACGTAACTATGCGGGTGCGCAGCTTGACGCAAAAAACGGGCCTCGACTTTCGTCGAGCGTGAAAACTGAGCTGTCAACAAATACAGAATTGAATATATAAACGGTTACTTGCCTGTAATTAGCTGCATGACAGCAGCACTTGGGACCGAAGAACAGGACATGCGGTAACTGGTTGTTTCACGGCGACCAAGGAACCTTCTCCCAAGGAGTACGATCGTTTTGCTTGGAGGTGCGGTACAGTCAAAAGACACGGATTACGCAGCGCACAAAAAGCGACGTTGCAACGTGGTCAGCGAGAGCGACGAACAAGCTCAACAAAACAATTAAAACACATCAATACACGGCGAATACCACAGAGGAAATCGTCTTCGGCGGCACGGCGGCACACGCGATCACACGATGGAGGAGTGAGCTACCGAAGCTACCACAGTTGCCAACAGTGCAGGTATTTTGCGCTATGTTTGAAGTGGAAATCATAGTGGCGGCCGTGACGTATTCGTCGCTGACAAAAATATGTGCTTGAAGCATGGAGGAAGGAAAAACTCAGGAGAGGCCCTATCGTGTCCCAATGCATTGCGAAAAGTGTGGCGGAAGTGACGTCAAATTTATGGGGCAAACAAACCGGTATGGGGCAAACAAAACAGCAGACGACCAGCGGCGTGCTCTCCGCGCTGGTTCGCTTCTGCATGGATTTGTAGTCCTGGCGTAAACTTTGCGCGTATTGTGAGGTTTGCATGCAGTAAAATGTTGCGAGCACACATTTACCAGGCTGTTCGTGCGTGGCAGGCCCGAGCGCTGCGTGCTGAAACTTTTTGTGGAGCGTTTTTTGTGCAACAGGCCAGAAAGTGCCTGTACGTGCCGTAATCAAAAACAGCGCCTGCATCGTCGTATTGGAATGCACCCGGCAGTGACTTACGCGTTCTGCTGGGCGTAAGACCAGCAGAACGCGTAGCCCGATTTCCCGATTACTGGCCAGCGTTGGCACTACACGATTTTAAGAGCTTGCTTAGTAGCTATTCGGCGCAACGCCAACCTAGTATTTGACATAACTTCACGTCGAAGAGAGGACCCCGCTGTATTGTTTACGCGATCGTGCACGTAAAGTTTGTAATTCCAGTGCGCACACAGCAACAACTATCAAAATACATACAGCACGTAGTCGCGGATAACAACAAAAGTTTATTGCCTTTCCGTATGAACGAGACAACCTCTAAAAACGCGATACGATGCCTTCGGCGCACGTTATGTAGGCGCGTCAGACGCCAAAAACAAAAGTTCACGTGTGTTCTGAGTCCACACAATGAGTAAGAACCAACAGAGCGTACAGCCGAGAGAGCTTCGCATGCAGATATAATGAAGCGAACGTACGTACACATGAAAAGTGACACCAGGTACTATTCGTAGTGCACTCGACTTGCACCGAGTACACGCAAAAGCTGGGCATTGCGTAGCTTTCGTGAAGAACACACAGAAGGAGCAGCATACGCGAATCGACTGTGCCGCCGTCGCCGCTTCTACGGCGAAGAAAAAAAAAAAAGGCTGCAAAAGTATCGCGACTCCCTCGATGCGCGCACAGCACGCATGCGCTCGCTCCCGACGCGGCGGAAATCGCGAAGTGTTTAGCTGCTCCTTCGCTAGGAGGCGATGCGGGTGTTTGCGACGGGCAGGCTTCACGAATATGACGTCAGGGCCTCTCCTTAGTATTCCTTCCTCCATGTTGAAGTAAAAACCACAGCATTTGAGAGTTGTGGCTACGACTCGAGGAACATTGTGCTTTGAGGCGGGAGTTTCTGTACCACGCTTATCCTTACAACACGATGATTATTAATTAAATATTCTAAATTAAAACATGTGCATCCTAATTGGCTCGTGTAGGAAGCGGTGCGCTGCGGTGCGCTAACGTCGTAATGTAGGATGACTGCGTCACTTGAGAACTTGAGGGCGCTCGCAAATCCACCCTTGTCCTTGAGAAAGTGCGCAAGCATCGTGCGTTCTATGCGCCCCTCACTCCCCGCTCGGTTTGCTTCTTTAAATTTAAGGGGGGGGAAGGGGGGAGGGGGAGACTGAACTCTGCTCTGAACATCGCCTGGGCATGCTTTGGCGCCGTTAAGCGCTCTCGGCTCTAGACGCGTCTGCTTACAGAGGCGTCACTTGCAGGGGGCAAGAGTACAACGTATAGTTAGGGTTGTTCGTTTTTCGGGTTTTATATTTTTTTCAAATTCGGGGGGTAAAAATCGGGCGGTATTTTTCAAACTGATATTCGGGGAAAAATCGGTTTTTTTGCGAAACCATTCCTTACTTCGGGTTTTTTTCGGGTTAAATATACGGTTGTACTTATCAGAACTTACACTGAGCTTATCAAAACGTATCACGGGCTTTTTTAAGTATAACACGTTAAATTTGGTGTTTCAAGCTGGTAATTGGGACAGACACCAGAGTATTATAGCAAATACAGTATACAGTATACTACCCGAAATTTTGTGTTTGTTTGAAAATGAATCAGTGGTGTTTGAAAATGAATGAATCAGTAAACATTGACTCTTAGAAATTATACATTTTATTCTCGAAAATCTGGTCATCGATTTTTTACACGTCCTTGTTGACATACATTATCATCTGCATGCGCAACATGTCAGTCTCCATTCGAGATCTGTCCGGTCGTTGAACATATCTCAGCTGGGAGAAAGTTCTCTCCACATCACAGCTACCATTAGCTAGGCACAACAATGTCAGTGCAGCTTTTGCAAGCCTTGGGTAGCGAGAAGTAGAGTCATGCCAATACTCGATTAGTTCGACAGCTGGGTTTGTGGGGCTCGCTTCCAGCAAATACTGGTTGAACTCGTCATTAAGGGAATCTACATTGTCGGTTACGGACATGAACAGAGGTCGGTAGTCCTCAAATGACTGCCCCAGCAGACGCTTCTGAAACGGATCAAGGACGGCTCCCAACTTCCACAAAGTTAGCTGGTTTTCCTCTTTTTCTGAGACGTTCCGTCCAAGAGTGCAGCGCCATTTTGTGGCGAGTTTCGTGCAGAACTCTTCAGAACATGTTTTTACTAAATTAGCGCTGCGCTTGGGTAACATAGACAAAACAGCTTTGGCCTGATCGCTTTTACCGATCATCGCCGAAAGCTCCCCGACAATCTGCTGCAGCTTCACGTTTACCAGGTGATCAAAGCTGGGCATCAAAAGCTTCCCACTTTCAAGCGTTTTCTGGGCTTCCAAAAGTGGGCCGAGTGCATCTCTCATCAAGATTGCCTTCGCATAAACAACTTCTTTTTCAGAAAGTATCCCTCGAATAGCTTCCGCTTTGCTGCTATCATGCGAGCTTTCAGCAAGTTCTGTTAACGAGCTCCACATTTCTACGACTACCACAAGTGCCTTGTAGAAGCTTTGCCATCGATTCGGGACAACAGAAGGTGGCTTCTTAATGTCAGGTCCAAAGAGGCCATTAGAAGAACAAATTTCAGTGTACTTTTGGTAAAGCTTGTTAGCGTGCTTAAATAACGCTCCAAACTTGATCACTACGGATCGAACATCAGACATGCATGGTAAAGAAATGGCATGGTCAACACTCACATGAATAAGGTGTGCTATATCTTTCACATGCAAGATTTGGATCCCTTCAGCCTGACAGATTTCTCGAACCATCTTTCGCATGTACTCCGCTGAGTCTGTGGCTACTGCCACAACGTCTTTCCACGTCTTGCCAACCGTCAGGAGTGCCTTGCTAACTGCGCTGGCCACCGTGTAACTGTTCGATGCATTTACCCTGTCGACGTCGACCAGAACAACGTGCTTCTTCACGTTTTTCTGGCTATAGTAGCACAGGAGAGTGTTGATGGTAGGCACACCAGTGATGTCTGGGGAACAACAACCTAACGCCTGCCCTGCTGACCACTTTCTTAAGATTATGTGCCACCTTGTGCACATAAGGTATCACCGCCACTGATTGTGCAGATCGCTACAGGGAGGTTTATTCGGGGAGAAATCGGGTTTAACCCGATTCTCCTGAAACTTGTTCGGGGTGCAAGAATCGGGTAAAATCGGGTTTTACCCGAAAACGAACAACCCTACGTATAGTACATGCTGATATGCCGTTGCCGCTCTCCTTGCCTCCTCTTACCACTTCTTTCATGCTCTTCTCCCCTTCCCAAAGGCGCTGCGCCGGCTGTGCCACGCTCACAGTGCCATTTGCTGTCCTTTCTTTCCTTCCATTTTAAATAATCACCCCTCCGTGCTTCCGCACGGGTTGCAGAAAGTAGTGCCTTGTTTTCCTCTTTGATCAAGCACGTCTCGTACTGGAGAAGCTTGTGAGAACGACGCGCGCTCTAACAGCCACCATGATTTCGGATTATCGCAGCTACCAAGTTGGCGCTACATCTTAGGGTCTTTCTCATTTCGGAAATTTGCGCATCGATATAATTAATCGCGTAAGGTTTCCCATATATCATAAAGATATTTTTTTCTTTCCACAGAGTAATGGATCGAACTTTCCGATCTTTGTTCTGAGCGTAGTTCGTACAAATATTCGCTGACATTTATTGAGGAAGATATAAAACAGTAGGACGCATGTCATACCAGTGCGCATAAGGAAGTGTTTGTGGATTTTCTTGCACATTTTCACGATTGTTCTAATAGTGTTCTGTGAAGCAATGATTCTTCATGATTTGTCAGTGTGAAAATAAAATATCACGAGAAATAACAATGTGCCAATGGCTCCACCATGTCCTTGTTTTTGGGATGCCACCGACATTATAACCTTAGAAAAGGCAGTAAACAGACACGTTACGCAACGCGCGTGATTCTAACATGCAAGCATAGGCGTGCGCACGAGGGGGGCAGCCCCCCCCCCCCAAGTCACCTAAGGCGGGGGGGGCGCCAAGTTTGCCCCATACATTGACTTAATAAGGAGCGGGGGGCGCTGGTATGAGCCTTCGCCCCCCCCCTTCTGAAGGTGAAACCTGCGCACGCCTATGCATGCAAGCATGGATTCAGCTTAATGCTTACATGTGCACCAGCCACCACGGTGGTCTAGTGGTTATGGTGCTCGAGTGCTGACCCGCAGGCAGAGGGATCGAATGCCGGCCGCATTTTTCGATGGAGGCGAATATGCTTGAGACGTGCGTACGTGGACTTCGGTGCACGTTAAAGAACCCCCCGTGGACTAAGTTTCCAGAGCACTCCACTACAGAGTCTCTCATAATCATATGACGGTTTTAGGACGCTAAACCCCAACAATTATTATTATAATTATAAATGTGCACCCTTTATCTCTTACATTAACACCCTTACGAAAGGCTTTAACACCCTCTTTGCATGCACACCCTTCTCTTAGGGTGTATATAAAGCAAAAAAGGGTGTTGTACCAAGGGAAAAAGGGTGTAAATATTAGAAACACCCTTTTTACACCCTTAAGGGTGTAAAAAAGTTTAGTGTGTAGGCGGGGGTTCGATTTGCTTCCTGGAGAGGCGACTATAGGTCTCCCTCCACCGCGACCGCTGCTGGCTCTTCGTGCCATTCGTGCTCGCACATCTCATGGACAGACGCATAGCGGCGTTTAAAGCACTACGATAGTGACGCATTAATCAAAACTTACCGCGGCTCCGAAATGTCTCGGGGGTGTAGCTCAGTGGTAGAGCGCTCGCTTTGCATGCGAGAAGTCCCGGGTTCGAACCCCGGCTCCTCCACGATTGTGATTACTTTTTTTCCATAAAGAAATGTCACTGGCTTGAGTACCCGTCAGTAATTAACTTTCTTTTAGATAAAGTAATTCACTAACATACGCGCGTGCCAGAATTTTTTTCGTTCTTTATTTTACCAACTCCTTCGCCTTTTGTCCTACTGTCTCAACGCTTCTTGCAAGAAACACATCGTTAATTAGTTCATACAACAGTGCCGCACTGTTGAAAGGAAGAGCAATTAATTAGAAGACTCTTTTCGTTTCTGTCGAGAGGTGACGTTGATTCAGTAAACGTGCCTGTTATAGTCGCGGGCATTTTTGGGAACATGGGCTGGGAAATACGCATATAAAGCCTGAAATATTTTATGAAAAAAAAGAGAAAATTCGTGTGATGTAATGTAACGAAGAAATTTCACAAATCTAACGCTGTCAAATTTCTCTGAGCACCTTCTATTAAAACACTGAGGCGGGTATTTCTGCGAAAGATCTTGTAGTTTACCTGAAATAGTTCCAATCAAGTGAAACCTACTTTCTTCAATAAGAAACTGTAACCAGGGCTTAAAGTCAGGGGGGAGCCCAGGGGGGGGCCCGGCCCCCCCTTCCATTTTTCAAGGGGAGGCTGGGCCCCCCCCCTTGGCAGGTCAGCTGTCGCACTGCTGCACTCATTTGATATGTGTACAGAGAAATTATGACTGTAATATATTTATTTGTATAACATTCTTAAGCATTTATTCAGTGCTAGGGGCAGGTGAATATATATATATATATATATATATATATATATATATTGTAATGATGACAGAGCGGCACTTGGGCACGGGCCCATGCTCGGCTAGGGAAGCAGAGGAAGACGAAGACAGATAAGGAACAGCCGGCCTAGTGAACAGGCGTTGTCTGTTGTTTCTCTACAATGGCGCAGCCGACGAAGACGAAGTCTTACATCCCGGCTTCCTCGTCCATGGCTCCCATCAACGTGCAGCCGCGGTAAGCGTAGCTTGAGGACGGCGTTCAGGCCTCCTCGGCACCTGCTCACCTGCCGCCACTGTCACCACCGTTCGGGGACGGCGTCTACGCCTCCTCGGCGGCTCCAGTCCACTTCACCGATACCAGATCACGACAAGGGACGCCGTCCACGCGTCCTTAGCCATGGATTCTACCGCCATGAGCACCGGGACTACCGCGAATTCCGCCCATAGCTCATCGGGCGCCTCACCCGACAGCTGCGCACAGCTCTTGCGTGCCCTCACGCAACTGTCACAACAGCTCGACCGCTTGGCGTCGGTAAGCTCCGGAGTCCGGCCAGCCGCCTTGCCATGTACCGCTCTTTTGGAAGTACCGGAGTTCCGAGGCTTCCAGGATGATGCCGATATATGGGTGGCGACTATCAATGCACTCGGTTTTCGTCATGCCTGGCCCGACAATCGTAAATGGCAGGTATAGCCATCGACCGCCTTCGGGGTGGTGCTGAGGTATGGCATAAATACGAGGGCATAAAGCAACAGTCCTGGCGGGAATGGAGCGCCAGACTCATCACTGTTTTCGGCCGGATCCAGGGCACATGTTTGCCCAACAAGACGAATACCGAGGACGAGGCTCAGGGGCACCGCCTCGATTCTGCAGTTACAGACGGCTGCTCATCCACAGGCAGTTGGGAATCCTGCCATCGCACGATCGCGAACAACGGACTCGGCTCCTCCTTACAGCCAGCGCAGAGAAAGGACCTCCCGCCGAGTTTGGGCGGCCAGATCGACGACGTGATACCACCACATGCACGACATCGAGCCGGTCAAAACCGAACGCGGCCGCTTCCTACGGTGCAGGTCCGCGTCGACGGAATCGGTGAGCTCACGGCTGTTGTGCAAACCGGGGCTCCACGTTCTGCGCTGCATCGACGATATGCCCCAGTCGCCCTCCAGCCTTGGTCTGAGGCACCCCTGCGCGGCCTCGGCGGGAACGCGGTGCCTGTCGGTGCGCTTGGGTTGCAGATACACATTGAAGCCGGGAGCAAGTTCCTTGCCGCCGTTCCAGTGTTCGAGGACTTGCACGCTGACATGGTTTTGGGAGCTGACTACCTCTTGTCTGGTGAAGTTCAGCTCGTCATTGATGGCGGCAGAGTAAAGCTCCGCTCTTTGACTTCGAGCATTTTCTCTGCTCCAAAGTTACCCTGTGGGAAGACCGCATCCACAGATGTCCAGCAGCGAGAGCAACTTCAGTGAGCAACCGGAGGCACATCTACCGACTTCACGGCAGTCATTGGCCGAGTGTGCGAGTGCTGCGTTCAAGAAATCCATGGCTGCTGAGGACACATTTATCGAAGATGTGACTGTTTCACCAGGATCTGCCGGCCGCGGCATGGCCGAGGCTACCGATGCGCCGCTGGTAGATGAAGCCAGTATCGGCCCTTCCGACCACCTAGCGTGCGAGTCTGCTACAACCGAAGAAGAGTTCATTCTGACTTCGAGCGTACTACCTGAGTGCCCTAGGGATCACCACGAGGTGGTCTGTGCCTACGGGGAACCCGAAACTCAACGGGCAGGTGGTGACCAGCTAGCACGAAGCAGCGATATGGTACCTTCGCCCAATCCTGGCGTCTGCAACGTGGGGTGCAGCGATGGTGGCGTTAACTCGTATGACCGCGGTACGCAACCACCAGAGAACATCTTTCTTCCTTGCAGCCACGCAACAGGAAAGTGCGGTGATGGCAGCCCAGAAGCTTCTCCGCCAAACCATGAAGGCCTGATCTCGCAGCCCGACCGAACTCAGAAGAATGTTTCGTTTCGCAACTATGTGCCTGCTCAGCACGCTGACATGAACAAACATGGTTCAGATTTAAGCATGGGACAGCGACAGCGTAATCTCCTGCTAGGCGTGCGACGACCGTCACTAAATAGCCAATGGCGTCCACCGGAGCCGTCATCGCCCGGCTTCCAAAGCGAGTCGCAGCGCAGTCGTGACCGGCCTCCGCGAGGCAGCCAATGTCGCCCGCCAGAAGTATCAGTGCTACCAGCATCAGTGCTACCCATGATGGTTCACAGCCCAGGACGTCTGAATGTTTTCAGCTGTGAGGAAACGACCACCGCCAGAGAAGGGCCATTTTTGGCAGGGACTTCATTCTCGCAGCGTGGCCGAATGTAATGATGACAGAGCGGCACTTGGGCACGGGCCCATGCTCGGCTAGGGAAGCAGAGGAAGACGAAGACAGATAAAGAACAGCCTGCCTAGTGAACAGGCGTTGTCTCTAGTTTCTCTACAATATATATATATATATATATATATATATATATATATATATATATATATATATATATATATATATATATATATATATATATATATATATATATATATGTAGCAATAGTTATAGCACAACGGGAAAGCGTTGTCGACAAGGATTATAAATATTTATTTAGTTCCCAACAGTTTCGGGAGGGGACCTCCCTTCGTCAGGGGTTGAGTTAAACTGCTCAGCACGCTGACATGAACAAACATGGTTCAGACTTAAGCATGGGACAGCGACAGCGTCTCAACCCCTGACGAAGGAGGTCCCCTCCCCGAAACTGTTGGGAACTAAATAAATATTTATATCCTTGTCGACAACGCTTCCGTTGTGCTATAACCCATTGCTGAACCAAGACAACTGGCCCATCGAACTATTATTCTCATTGATATATATATATATATATATATATATATATATATATATATATATATATATATATATATATATATATATATATATATATATATATATATATATATATATATATATATATATATATATATAATGTCGCCGCCCGACGAGGGGCCCCCCTCCAATAATGGGAGACTTTAAGCCCTGACTGTAACTAAGTTTCTGAGGTGATGCTCACCGAAAGAAATGCGACATCAACACGAAAATACAGGCAACACGTAACCAAGAATACCGACCAAGAATGCAATACGGAACCAAGAATTTGAAACTATCAAGACAAGATGAATAAGCAGGGTATGATATTTTTTTTTTATTAAACGGACAAACTCACAGGAAAGGTGAAGCAATTTCGCAGCGGAAAAAGATTGTGAGCTCTTTAGCACACGACGCAGAGGTGGCACGCCGAAGACCAGTTCGGTATAAAAGACTGGCTTATAAACGGGCCCATTAACTTCTAAGCAACTGTGCACAGTTTCTCGTGAAACAGAAGTATGATTCACCGGATTCGCCTTGGTGTGGCCTACAAAAGATATTATGCACATACGACCGGATGCAGCGACACCGATCTGTATAGACGATTTCCCGCAGCTGGTTTCTTGAATAAAAAAAACTTGGCGAACGCTTGAACTTTGCTTTCAAGAGTAGAACGTGAGAGAGTAATCGGACCGTGTTCGTATCGCCTTCCCAATCGCCAGCCTCGCTTCGCTTCTCGGTGGAGACCTAAACTGTGTCGCAAGGAAAGCCAGAGTGCGGACGCCCTCCGGGTCCAATATCCATGCATGCCGCGCGACGAAACACGCCGCCACGGCGGGGCGATGCCGTTTAAAAGTGCGGCCATGGGCCCTTTGAGCCATCTCGAGGGTTTTGTGTTAAGCCGTTGATTAACCTCCGAGATTGGCGTACCACCAACATTAACTGGAGCATATAAATAGATCACCGTTAGTATGGTAGGATTATGTATGCGTGGTGGGCGAGCTGCTATACGCATCACGCCATGGAGCAAGGGATTGCAGCTTCAAATCCGTGGTCCCACTCGGAGCCAAAGACTTTTTTATTTCTTTATTAGAATCTACCCTCAACTTTTCCTGGCGGACAACGCTGATTTTTTTGCTGACAGCAAAAGTCGCCGAACCAATGGGGTCCCTGAATAGAGACTCCACCTAGTCTGCAGGGGACCTCTAACGAGGTTATACACCTCTCGTTTGTTGTTAAATGCTTTTCACCACCACCACACCAACGCCGGAGTTTCCGCGAAACGAGCTCTTTAAAGCGGTAGCGTTAGACCTACGCTGCATCTCAGAATCTTGCATAGCGGAGCGCGGAATTGGTTGGGGAGAAAGAACACACGACAGAAAAGACGCTCACCTGCAACTAAGTTCGAGGAGTTGCAAGTGAACGTATTTTCTGTCGTGTGTTCTTTCTTTCCAACCAATTCCGCTCTCCCCTGTGCAAGATGTCGAACCAACTAGCCCAACAACTGACTATTTTGGTCCATCTCAGAAGTTCCCTTCATTACTGTGGAGGTTACAGGTAATCTACGCAATCGGAAGCGCGAAAATACCTCGCGACGTCTTCATCCGAGCCACGTTGTCTGCTCAGCGTCCCCCAGGCCTCTGCGCTCACGCGCTGGACGAGTGAAGCGAGCAGACGGCAGCGCCGAAAAAAAAAAACTCAATATGGCTGCACCCACCACGTTGGTGCACTCCGCCTCGAATTGATTACGTTGTCGTCCGCTGTGCGGATCGTAAGCTCCAAACAGACGCTTGTATTTCCTTTACATTCATGTCCTGACGTTTCGACAGCAATGTATTCGTGTCAATATTGTGCTCTTTTCATGAACCGTTATTAAATTCTCGGCGCGTTAGGCTTAGAAGGTATGGCTAAACAAACAGCTGATCTAAATATTAAAGACAGAACATACCTGGTGTTTGCTGCCCAGCGTGAAATGACCCAAAGCGATAACCGATTTCTCCATTTATTTATTGTTGTCAGGACAGTGGGCGAATAGCCAAGTACGTGTTCGGATCGAAGCGAGCGGTCGCGTCTGCATGGGTGCTGCAATGTTGTCGTGTAACCCCAGCTACGGGCGGTAGCGAATACAACAATTAAAGGCATACGCCATAAATGCGTAGTACAATGAACATATCGCGTCTTGCTTTGGCGTAGTACGCACCGAACAAACGCAAACGTCTCAGCGTTATCAACTTCTAGGCCAGGGGTTAACAACCCGGGGCCCGCGTGGCTGTCTTATGCGGCCCCCGACACGGCGTCAAACCCCCTCTCCCCCTTTCTCTTGTCCATTGCCTATCTGAAGGCCGACATGGCAGTTTCGACCTAAATGAAATTTTCGCTCAAAAGAAACATGATTTGTATTCCAGTTTTACAAATTAAGTGTCAATTCGCCGAATTTTTACGCTTTTCCCGTAAATGCCCCCTCTTCCCTTCCGCCCCCATTTTCTGTGCGGCCCCCGGCTTTGTCGGCTTCATGCGACTTGGCCCTCCACCTCAAGAAGTTGCGGACCCCTGTTCTATAGGTGATTGCGCATCGAACTATGTTTTGCTGCGCAAGCATGTGACTCGCTTTGCTTACAGCCTGCAGCAACCAGCTTCTGTGGTACGGCCACGGTTGCTTCGCTGGCCCAATGCATTGGCTGGTCGAAGGCCAGTTGCGATCACGTGATCAAAAATGGCCGCGCCCGTGCATCGCTGACGAAAATCGCGTTTTCGTACTTGCCGCAACGTGACGAGACTGTGCATATTCGGCTCCCCTAACTTTCATCGATTCATTACTGCCTTGCTTCTCTGCCCCTTACCCCCCCTCAGTGTAGAGTGGCAAATCAGATCAAACTATCGCTCTGGCTGACATCTCTGCCTCTCTGCAAACCTCTCTCTCCCGAGACATGTCGATGACTACACAGCCATCAAGATGCCCATAGCTGAGATTTGGACGCCGAGCCCACCTTCAAGGCCGCATACTCCGCTTCGCGACATGCGTCGTTTTGTCTCACTTGCCGCACGCGCGTGCATTTCCATGCACCATCATCATTGGTGTCTGCCGCTCGCCGGCTCCGATTTTTTTCTTTCTTTTTCTTAAGTGCGAAGCATATTTTTGCGTACTGCAGGCACTTTTAGCGTGTTTATCTACGTATCTATATATCTAGCCGCCTACGTCTGGGTGCTCTCGTGATCACCCCCTTAACTTGGGGTAAATCCAAAATAGTGTAGGAGGGTAAGAAGATTTGACGAATATCCCTCGCTCGTCATGACATGAATAAGGTCACAATCCCGTCGCGTACGAGATCAAACCCTTTCCGCCACACACGTGCGGCACATACCCGTATACCACGGGCGGGTATGTGCCACAGGTATGCAGGGTATGTGTCACAGGTGACTGACAGTTTATATACCCAGGAACGGCGAGAACAGACACTGGTAATTTTGACGCAATGCAAAGAATAAATGTCAGGACCCCAGCAGGAATCGAACGCAAGGATTCTGCGTGGCAATCAAGTATTCTGACACGGAGCCACGCCAGGTCTTGGAACTGCTTTTCAAATAGACCCTAATGTTCGTGAAACTACTATTGTGGTTGCTGTGCTGACCATCCAATTTTATAAACATTACATGTGCGCTTCTATCACACAGCGGTCACGTCGGGTTAACGTCAATTGCAGTTAGGCGCCATCCACTGAAGTTGATATACGTAGCAGTGTCCAGGGCTACCATCTTAGCGAGCACAAGCGCTACCTATCAGCTTACCGCTTCTGGTGTTGCTAATACCCATGTTGCTTTTCGCATCGTTACGCAACTGTAAACAACTGGTTATATGAAGCATATGGGACTGTTCAACATATGTCTGTGCGTACAACATTTGTACAAATATTTAGCATCATTTCATGACGTTTCGCTCAATAAAAAAATTACAACGCAGTCACCTTTCCTTCGCATGCTTCGCATAACGATCGATTCCCAAGGTACTTGGAAATCTGCCGAATTTTTTTATGAATAGATTTGACTGAAGCACACCATGTTTGAACGCCACCTTGCAAAAAGCAAGCTCACAGCCCTCCCTTCTCACTCAGATTTACTTCTACACACACATGCATTGCTTGTGCATTGACAAACGTGGCACAAGTGGTGCTGCGGCTTCTTGGCTGCTGCAGTGTGGAAGCAGAAGAGGTCGCAACTCTCGGTGTCCGCGCCAGGACTGCTGAATGCGGCGCGTCTCTCGTTGATAATAAAGACCATTACGTATGATGGAACACATTTTCCAGGAACAACATAAGCCACGTGACATCAAAATATGAAGGCTTTAGGGCCTCTGTTGTATCATTTTATGAATTCCTTGCTCTTGACCCGAGGCGTGCGGGTGTCGTGGGAGAGCGCATCCAGTGTAAATGAATTCAGCCTGTACCTCAGGAGAGCCTGAGCAAACTAGCCACTTGCACCCCGGACAAGAAAAATGCGCAGCCCCTCTGTCATATACTACAAAACTTGCAGTAAAAGACATTTACTACAAATAGCTTTTTGGTTGAGTTGGAGTTGAATAAACTTTATTTGCCCAACCGTTGTGCCCGGGGCTAGACTACCAGAGATCCACCGTTCGAGGAATATCTACCGAGTTCCTCGGCGACAGCCCTGGCCCGCTCGACGGCCCACTCACATAGTAAATAACTTCTTAACGTTCCGCATTTTCTCTAGAGAAAGTTATTGCAGTTGTCGCTATAAAATTTCGCGTCGGTAAAAGCATTAGAGAGAGCATTTAATAATTGTTAGGGTTTAACATGCCAAGACCACGATATGATTATGACAAACGCTAGAGAGAACATTGGAAAAGCATGATTACGGTATTCATCAATTAAGCGGCGAGCCACTAGCATTCCGATCACCCGAAAAAGAGCCAGTCTCTTGAGACACGTGTCAATCCGCCTTTTTCCATGCTGCCTATTGCCGTATTAGTAGGTGGGAGGAACTTAGCGGTTCGATCCGGGACAACCGAGGATCGCCAGAACAGAAGCCTGCGAGATCTAATGTAGTGCGGAGACTACTTTAGAACCACAGCATTTCTCGACTATATCCCGCCAGGGGTAGTACGCATGCGCCGCGCCACCATGGAAAAGGCGTATTGCAGGTTCTTCCAAAATAGTAGCGGCCATGTTGCGTGGCTCTATAGCCACCGAGGTCGCATTGTGGTTACGGTGCTCGGCTACTGACCCGAAGGTCGAGGTTTGCGATACCGGCCGCGGCGGTCGAATTTGATGGAGGAAAAATCCAAGATGCCCGTGTACTTAGATATAGGCGAACGTTAACCAACCCCGCGGGGTCGCAATTTTTCGGAAGCTTCCCTTATGGACGTTCCTCACTCTTATATCACGGGGTTTTGGCACGTAACACTCCTGGTATTATTAATATTACAGCGAAAGCTTTACTATACTTCATGTCTCACAAAGTCATTCATAGCGTATCGATGACCTTGAGCCACCGGAATGCAAGCACGCAATAATATTCCTCCAGCCGGCCCGCGATATCTGAAGCAAAGGCAAAGTTGCCTGCTGAAACACC